>PVKE010019948.1:12800-28065 GCA_004027555.1 Craseonycteris thonglongyai | reverse complement strand
TTACCCTGGAGAATCTGCAACAATTGTGCAACATGGCAAGAGCGATGCAACAATTTGCACAAGACATGGACGACAATAGGGTTCGAGCTGTCGAGTTCAGCCATCGCGTGGACGGGGTTCTGTCCTTGTACAGGGGAATTTTGAAGGAAAAGAAAAAACAAAGACAACAACGACCCATCACCATGTTTCTCTCCAAGGTCAAGCCCCCGGCTCTCCCGTCAGCGCCTCCAGCAGAAGAGGCTCCGAGGGAGCCTAACGCTTCTACGCGTCACGTGAGAGCCTCTCCTCCGCCCCCCACACGAGACTCTTCGCCTCTCTCAGAAAGCCATGCTGATTCATGTTTATTACTGCATAAGGTTTTGTCATTCACCTTATTCATGAGCACTGACACGTTTAAGTAAATACGTATACTGTTGTCATTTTTGTCTTAAATGAGTAAAGTATGAATACTGTTTCCATATTTAAAACATTCTTGTACCCGCATACACGAACATTCCTAGGGGCAAATCCTACTTCGCGGTTTTTCAGCTTTCGCGGAAGGTTCTGGTCCCCATTAACCGCGAAAAACGAGGGATCACTGTACAGCTTTTATCAAGCATGTGCCATTTGGTTGCAAGCCACCAGTGTTCCTGGAGTCTCAATATATCAATCCCCCATCCCCATTCAGGTGTGGGCATCCACTAGCTTGCTGCCACCCAAGACTCTGCTCCTGTCCATAAGTTCCCTAATACAGTCAATTTAATTCTGGAGTTATCAGTCTCTTTCTTTGCTCTCTTGCCCTGACCTCCTTTGCAAGTTGGTTCCAGTATACCATAGGAAATTTTCCTAATATTCTCCTAAAAACAAAACAAAAAACAAAAAACCTTAAAAAGGAACTCTGAAGAGAAATTCTTGAACTCCAAATCAAGAATGGAAAAGAGGGGAAGCCAGGATGGCTCAGTGGGTTGAGCGCTGACTTTGCAGCCCCGAGGACCAAGGATCGAATCCCGGCCCCGGCCCGTGTGGACCCATATGCTGAACTGGGGAGTGCCCCCAGTTCAGTTCTCACCGGGGTGACCCCGACCCAGTTCCTGCCCTGTGCAGCCTCACTCCCACCTGTGGAATGAAACCATGTGGAAAAACAAATGATGTGCAACTATGGAGACTGTTCTGGGCCCTCCCCTTCTCTCTGTCTCTGTCTCTGTATCTCTCTCTCTGTCAAAAACAATAAAAATAAATCTTAAAAAAAAAAAAAAAGAATGGAAAAGAGCTACCAAGATCAATCTATGGATTGTGTAAATGATCATGAAGTTATTATTTTTGTCCACATTAAAGTCCTTTTCTTTTTTTTTAAGATGTATTGTTTGAGAGAAGGTGAGAGAGTGAGAGAGAAGGAGAGAGAAGAAGAAGGATAGTTATTTTCTTATAAAAACCCAAATGATAACTTTTATTTCTTCACAAATTTTAAAAACTACCTAAGAGGTGTTGGGATGGGTGACTACTACTTATACAGCAAGAAAAAAATTACCAAGGAACATTTGGCATAGTCAATACCACCAATTAATTACACAAACAAGTTGGAACAAGCTCAGTTTATGTGAAGAATATGTACCAGTTGTAAGCTGACTTTAATTACTATTCAAATTATCCAAAGGAGGGAATTTGTGTATCAGATGTGGAGCAAGAACTTGGTATATTTTTTTATATTTAAAAATAAGTATACTTACTAAGTACTTAACAATTTAAAGATCACTTTCACAGATGCTCTAATCACATTTAAGCCTCACCCAAACGCCAGATATGTGTTATAAGTGCCATTTTAGAGTCTGTTAGGAACTGTGAGTTGCTCAAGGTCATATGGCAAGTTAATAGCAAAAGACATCAAACTCCAGTAATCTGATTCAAAGGAGGAAAAATACTTATCATCAGATCCTCATGTAAATGCATTCTTCTTTCCCCAGCATCTCCAGATGAAAGAATTCATCCAAACTGGCAGGGAACATTTCCTGCTCCCCAGTTATGTGGGCTGAAATTCAAAACTCATGTGCTGTATGTCCATCAGGATCTAAATCACAAGCCTTGACTAATTTCAGAAAGGAAACAAATCTGTTGAAAGATATTGGGCATCCTGGAATCTTTGGGCGGCCAGGAACCAGGCCAGGATCTATACTCTGGTTATTGCAGGGACATCAGCACAGCACTGTTGCTGTCTGCCCCTGGGCACAGCCACCACGGCTTGCACCCCCGCCCCACCGATACTGGACACTGAGTGCTGTGGCCGGAGACACTGCCCCTGTGCCTCCAAACCACTGCAGCTGCGCTCTGTCTTCACACCGTTGTTTTCATTTCAGAGTCTAGGGTGTGTGCCCTGATGATGGGGTGGTGCTGTGCCTTCGTCCTGGCCTGGCTGCCAGAGGCTCAGAAAGTACATTTCAGATATTTTCAGCTGCCGAGAGTGAAAGCCTGACTCTGCCTCACAAGGATGCAGAGCCCCCTGTCGCAGAGGCCCATAAGATGGAAAGACAAAAAATAAAAATCAATGGCCTTCACCTATGATGAGGACCTGTTACTCCCCTAGAAAGGAAATGGAAAGTTTGTATAAATTTTGCAGCTATGTGAACCTGTTGACACCTTGTTTGTACAAACGGTGACTAGATAATCAAATAATGGCTATGTGATTTCAGTTTCACTGGACAAATAGTTTTTTTAAAAACATCTACCATCTGACAGGCATTATCAGGGGCAGGTTACCATAAAACTAAAGAAGGATAAGCTTTAGGGCTCTCACTTACAAGGGCCTTTTTGAAGGTCTTGTATTAATTTTGAGAGCTTGTTTGGAGGTTCTAGCAGGGGAGTGCAGCTACTCATACACCCTTGACCGAAGAATGGCCCTCTCCTCTATCGGGGAAGGTCGTCCTCTTAGACCGAGCGCGCAGCTTCGGGAGGGACGCACATGGAGCGGTGAGGGAGGAAGGGGACACCCGCCTAGCCAGCCAGATCAGCCGAATCAACCCTGGGGATCAATGGGGTGACAGATGTCTCAGCCAGATCGCCCTCACATCCTGAAGCTCTTGTATTAATTTTGTTTTTGTAATTTTGTATTTTTTTAAAGGGACCTATAAGTTCTATAAACGTCTGGACCAACAAAACCTGGATCCAACTCTGAGCACTCCACTAGGTACTTTATTTGAACAGCTCTAATGTTCAAAACTATACCAGGTAGGTAATAAAGGGCAAACAATTTGTAAGCACTTGTGATCACATGCACACATGCCTATACCCACACTTTATTTTTTAAAGGGTAGCTCCTTTATTTACTGAAGCTGCCCACCTCAATTATATTTCCCAGCCTCCCTTGCAGTTATATGACTCAGTTTAGCTTTTGCTGCATAATGAATAACTCTAAAACTGGGTGGCTTAAAACAATATGACATATATGGAGATGTACCACTTAGATTCTTCTTCAAGTGAGGACTGACTCACTGCTTCACAGCAAGGAGTTAACTGATAGCTTTCAAACTGAGGTCATTCTCATCTCTGGGTTAGCACTTAACCAATCGCTGAGCAAGGTTATAGTAAAAAGGCCTAGCCATTTCTGTCCAATGAAGGCCTCCTCTAATGGGCAATGTTTGCTTTGAAACTCCTTATTGTGCTGACAAAGACATATCAGGAACATCATGCTCTACTGCACCCCACCCCTACTCTCCCCCCATAACCCTCTTGCTTCCCTTTTCCTTTTACCGTATTTTGTATTCCTGACCCCATCTCTGCTTACCAGAGAATCCAACTTGCACCAACCATTTATTTAGTTAATAATTCTATAGGTCATCAATTTGGTCTGGGCTCAGCTGGGGTGACTCACCCTTGCTTCACGTGTTCTCTCATCCCCCAGCAGGCTAGTTGGACTTGTGCACAGGACTTGTTCACTTGCTCACATGGCAGCTGGAAAGAATTCCAAGAAAGTGGAAGGCCCCTTAAAGTCTAGGCTCTACACTGTTACAACATCATTTCTGCCACAATATACGAGCAAAAATAAAGCACAAGTCCAGGTCACAGTCAGAGAAAGAGAAACTATCTCTTGATCAGAAGAGCTGCAAAGTCTCATTGAAAAGGGCTTGGATACAGGATGTGGCCAATTTGCAAATTCCCACGTTAGATGTGGTGAAGTAATTAAGTTGTTAACACCTGAGTAATAAAATGTTAGCAGAAGTGAAATGTGAGTTGATGAGCCTGGGTCTTCAGACACAGAGCCCTACACTCTTCTCCCTTCCCACCATCTGGAATCTATCAGGTTTTATTATGCAGATAATATCAATGTAGAGCAACAAAGAACCTGGGTTCCTAAATAACAAAGGCGAAGAGCTGCCCTGCTGACCAGGGTTATTTTCATCATACTCGTTAGTAGCTGTTGAGAGAAAGGAGAGAAACTTTTTTCTAGACCACTGCATTTTGTTATCTTGTCATTACCCTAATTAATGCATGTGAAAATTGGCACTGAAATTTAGGAGAAAGTTAAAATATTTAAGAGAAGTTTTAGAGAGCCTTGTTGTGTGTTGTGCAAAGTAATCCCCTTATTTTTGCCCAAGAAAACTGCAGTCAAGGTCTTCATTACTTCCCAGTGTGGATGGATTTTGGCTTATTTTTTCCCCCAGAAGTGTCAATATACTGAGCTGGCTCTTAAGAAGGTGTGGGACAATCAACAAGGAATATTGCATGTAGATTACAGATTTATTACCCAATTTCTTACGGGGACACTGAAGTTATATATTAATAGCAAATAACTGAAGAAACAGTATTGCAATCCTGATTTATGAGACCCTAAACCTATTTTCCATCTAAACATTTATTAGGTTTATTTTTCCAGTGTGAGAATAGTGGAGGGTTTATTCTCTGTGTTGTCATCTTTAGAGTGGGTAGAGAAACCTCCCACTCTTTCTAATGGCAGGTTGTGGTCTAGTGGGATACATTACAGAGATGTGGCCAGAACTCCAAGACTAATTTTCTCTTTAGAGAAGGAGAAGCAAGAGAGTTCAGCCAAGTCATCCTCTTGCCAAAGTCCCCTGGTTGATGAAATTATGACTCATTTGGAATCTTTATTAATTAATTTGATTAGGGCACAGCAGACTGATGCTATCTAAGCAGAATGATAACAGGTGACTCATGATGCCGTCAGAAACAAAAAGAGAAGCAGGTTTAAAATTGGCAAAATGCTGCAGCACTTTCTCAAGTCTTTTTCCAGGGTCTTTGCTTCCAGCAAACATTATAATATATTTAACAGTGTTTGCATATCTCTTCAAATAATATGTGTATACACACAAAGGATTACATGGGAAAAATAACATTTTATAACTGCACCACTAGGTTAAGATTTAGTATCTTATAATTTTCTGCAACTGAGCAGGACAGAAAAAAATGTCTAATGTCTGGCACTAAATTTTGCTTTTCAGTTCCAAATAGCAGTTTTAAATCTCAGGGCTTAACCAGCAGCAGATTCAAAAAGAAATTTATATGCATAATTAACCACATAAATTATTACACTTGCCTGAATATATACTTGATTAGGGAATGTTCCTTGCAAGTTCTAAGCAATAGTACATTTGGTAAATTGAAATAGGAATGAATAATGATAAGACACTTACTGACAGCTAAATTAAAATAAGATTTTGTAAACATCTTCATATATTTCAAACTATATTCAAGAAGTAATTCTTTTGTATATTTTATGCAGAACATTCCAAGTAATAATGCTGCCAGAATTATTTCTCTTAGGCAAATACTGAAAGTTAGGGGCTCTTAACGAAAACTTGAAGTTGAGAGGAGCCTTGTGTAATATTTAGTCTAGCTCATCATATTAAAGATAAAAATATCGAAACCCATAGAAGATTATTAATGAGTTCAAGATTATTAATTTTTTTTTGCCTTCCCTTATAATCCATCCCATTGTCCTGAATGCTTTCATTTAAGTATTTTCTTAATCAATTACTGACATAAAGAAAATAAACACTAGAGGCAAAAACGATCTCAGAATCCTAAATAAAATCCATTTTCTATATCAGTAAAGAATATTTAATATATATATATTAAATATTTAATATATATACCGGTATCTTTCCCCATACAAGTTTTATCTAAGCCTGGCACATAGCAGAGTCTCAGTATTATTTGAATGAGCAATTTCTTCCCGCACATGGACTCACTGTGGCTAGCTCTTTCTCTCTATCTTACCTGACCATCCCTCTTACCTCTCAAATCTGTCTAAATGTCACTTCCCTAAGAAGACCCTTGCCACTCTCAATCTCCAATCACAAAACTAGGGTAATTGTAGTTGCACTTACTCTTTACAGCCTGGATCAGAATTACATCTTTAATTATGTATGTATGTATATATGTGTTTAATGTGTCTCTCTCCACTAAATGAAGAGTTTCTTATCAAAGATTGTGTCTGTCTTCACCACTGTATCTCTAATATCTAACACTAGCATTGCCCCATAATCCATTCTCTATAAACAGTTGTTGAACAGAAGAATAAATAAATCAGCAAATAAACACATGAACAAGCAAATGACCCTGTGGCAAAATTATACTTGTCTAGACAGACCTATAGGAGAGTGTATAATTTGTCTTTCTTTGAGTTGTTTAAAATGAGATAGGAAAAGAAAGAAACCAATCATGGCAGACATCTGAAATTCAGAGTTCCAGATTATAGGCAAATAGAGACAAAATTGTAGCAAGGCAGTAAAATTGTTGTAAAGAAACATATTCAGCAAAAGCTGGTACTGGCAGAACATTAAAAAATACCAATAGTCAATGATACTGCAATAACTATGTATGCTTTCAGATGGATACTAGACTTATTGGGGTGATCACTTTGTAAGTTACACAAATAATGTCTAATCCCCATGCAGTACAGCTGAAACTAATATAATACTGTATGTCAACTGTAATTGAAATATAAAAATTATTTTTTTAATATTTATTTTTATTGTTTTTGACAGAGAGAGACAGAGACAGAGAGAAAGGGGAGGACCCAGAACAGTCTCCACAGTTGTACATCATTGGTTTTTCCACATAATTTCATTCCACAGGTGGGTGTGGGGCTGTGCAGGGCAGGAACTGGGCTAGAGGCCTCCCTCAGAGAGCTCACCCCGGTGAGAACCAAACTGGGGGCACAAGCCAGTTCACCATATGCATTCACACAGGCCGGGGCTGGGACTCAATCCTTGGACCCCGGGGCAGTAAGATGAGAGCTCAACCTGTTGAGCTATCCCGGCATCCCTAAAAATTATTTTTTAAAATCAAAATTAAAATATATCAGTATGTCCCACAATAAACAGGACAAGTTTATCTTTGAAACAAGCTCAGTAGTGCTGGGGCAGCAGTAATGTCTTGCATACGTACAAATATCACTGGATGAATGAAAAGATAGTCTTATGTGTGCTTTTCTTCATCCTTCTGTGTTAGCAACTCTTATGTAAAGATCAAGGGGGTAAGCAAGGACAGTCTTACTCCAAATTAAAAATGAGATTCAAAAGCCTTAAGGCAAGCTGATATTGAAAAACCTCCCTAGCTATTCAATTGACTTATTGGACAATCAAGAAAAACGAACTCAAGCTCATGGCTGTATATATTATAATAAGCGAGGCAAGAAATGAGAACTACCTTTTCAAAATGAGGTCAAATGCTTCAAAAGCAAAAAGGCAATTTAAACCAAAAATTAAAAGCTGTGACATTAAACAAAGAAAAAAAAAAAAAAGCTCTATGTTCATGAATTACAAAAATAAACAAAAGGAAATGACATACAATGGGTTATGTACACTATTTAACACACTAGAAGAATCAACTTCCAGGGAGTAAACACGTACCAAGTAAAGCGTTTTATCATCAAAGCCTAAAGCAGGCTCACGATAGCAAGGTTTCTAGACATGAGGATTAAAGAGAGAATCCCCAAAGAAGCAAGGTGTAGGGGACTTCTTATATCATCAACATGAGTATATCAGAGGAGACACGGGGAAATAAAAGATGAAGATGACATTGATAACCTATTGGGGAATGTGGTGTAATAAGAAAAGGTTGGCTCTTAATGCTCAATGTTCTTCCTATTGTAAAATTCAGAGAGGGGAGAAATAAAATGAAAAATAAAACACCTGGTAACAAAGCAAAAAAAAGCAGAATGTAGATGAGTAGTCACTGTAGCTATATTCTGGTTTGTATGATACCTATAGTGCTTCTACCTTAAATTTTATGAAACCCTATTGAACAAAAACTGATTCAGAAACATTATATCTTGTTCAGAGTTGAGAGATTATGTGTGTTCTTTTAAATGCTTTGTAAATGATCTAGCTTTTTTGACACACAATAGATAGCCAAAGAGATAATCTAAAAAGATAATTTGGGGAAGCCAGGATGGCTCAGTGGGTTAAGCTCTCACTTTGAAGCCCTGGGACCGAGGATCGAATCCCGGTCCCAGCCCGTGTGGACCCATATGCTGAACTGGGGAGTGCCCCCAGTTCAGTTCTCACCCGGGTGAAGACCCCAGCCCAGTTCCTGCCCTGTGCAGTCCCACTCCCACCTGTGGAATGAAACTATGTGGAAAAACCAATGATGTGCAACTATGGAGACTGTTCTGGGCCCTCCCCCTTCTCTCTGTCTCTGTCTCTCTATCTCTCTCTCTGTCAAAAACAATAAAAATAAATCTTAAAAAGATAATTTGCCTTTTCTTAAGATTCAAATTTAGAAGCCCCACTTCTAATACTTTAATTCAGAAGACAGTTTGGTATCCAAAGGTAAACCAGTAGTTTCATTAGGAAAAATTGCTAAAGAATTTTAAATGCTAAGGCTGGAACCGTATTTGTTTAGACCAGTGCTTCTCAAACTATTTGTGATAAGGGACCAGGCTTTCTTTTTTTGCTTCTAATTTATTATAGAAAAGTAATTTTGTAAAATACAATACAAATGAATTACTGTACTAGAAAAATGAAATCAAAGACATACTAATTGTGAGGGAAACATCACGTTAGGTCAAGTGATTAAGGCAAATCTCAATTAAGGGACATTTTACAAGGTATCTGCTGAGTATCTCTCAAAAACAAGAAAATTCTGAAAAACTGTCATAGCCCAGAGGAGGATAATAAGACCTTAAAAACTAAATGTCATATGGTGTCCTGGATGGGATTCTGAAACTGAAAAAGAACATTAGGTAAAAACTAAGGAAATCTGAATCAAATATGGACTTTATTAATGATAATATATCAATATTGGTTCATTAGCTATCACAAATGTACCATAGTAATGTAAGATGTTAATAATGGGAGGAACTGGGTATGGGACATATGGGAACACTCTGTACTACTTCATAATGTTTTTGTAAATCTGTTTTAAAATAAAAAATCTATTTAACCATATATACAAAGTACAAGCCCTCAACATTTTAAATTTACATTCAACAGACAAAAAATTACTCTATTGAATTTTTATAGCTAATTTAATTTGATATAAAGGACCAATCTATATTCTGAGATTATCTCCTTTCCATATATTTAGGGTGTGTAAGTGAGAGAGAGAGAGACAGAAACAATGGACAGAATAGGTGGTAGTTGTTTTCATTTGGATGCATTTGCCTACCAATTATTGAAGAGTGGCATATATAATAAAGATATTTATCATTTTTCATATGAGAAGCCCACATTCAAAGGGGTTCCAAGGTTAAGGAATTCTGGTGCTCTGATTCCAAAGGATTCCTTTCATCTTCACACGGTGCCATCTTTAGTGTGTTAGCTTATCCCTTAAACTGGCTTTCCTCATGGCTCCAAGATGGCTGCCACAGATCCAGTTGTCCCATGAAGACAGCATTCAAAATAGAAAGGTTGGCAGTGGCGATTTTTCTATGAAACCAAAGAAGCTTAAGCTTTAGAACCCTTCACTTTCACAGGCTCGTTCCAAGGCCCCGGAGAGGACCCTGGCAATGCATTCACCTGGTCATATATTTTTATAAACTGAAAAAGCAAGACAATTTTAGACCCTTTTTCTTAAAGAGGACCCCAACATTATATAAGCTTCAAGCCCCACAACCTGGACCCTCCTCTGAAGAGCAATTTTTCTTCATAGATCTCTCCTTTTAAGAATAAGAAAAGGATAGGTTGGGATGGCTCAGCGGGTAAAGAACTCGCTTTGAAGCCCTGAGGACCGAAGATCGAATCCCGGCCCGGGCCCATGCGGACTCACATGCTGAACTGAGGTGTGCCCCCAGTTCAGTTCTTGCCGGGACCTATGTGAGAGGCTCCCAGCCTGGTTCCTGCCCTGTGTGGCCCTGTGCCTGCCTGTGGAGTGAAACTATATGGAAAACTAATGTCAACTATGGAGACTGCTCTGGGCCCTCCCACTTCTCTCTGTTTCTCTCTGTCAAAAAATCAATAAAGTAAATCTTTAAAAAAAAAAGAATAAGAAAAAACTTTTGCAAGAACACTCGCATTTTACCTGAGTGGCTAAAACTTAAGATAAGGCTCACTCCTAAACAGATCATTCACAGTGGGGTTGGGGTTACGTAGTTGGCTAAACCTAATCAAGATTCACCCCTTGTTACAGGGGAGGGGCCCAATTTAACTAAAGTCCCTGGCTGCTAGAGATACCTGAACAAAACTGGGGTTCTGAAAACAAGAGGAAGAGCAGGAGTCATTCAGACTTTTGAATCATTAGACATTTTTTACTATCAACTTCTTTGACCTGAGCAATCATATATCAAATCTGTCTGGTTCCTTGTTGCTTCTACGCCCCTGGAAACCTGACAATTTCTTCAGAGCCTCTGCTACGTGCTCATCACCGTTCCAGGATGCCCTATCAGACAGTATGTGGGATAGGTCCCCACACCTCTTTATCTCTCTCACATCTAAGTCTTGGGAAACATTCAGGCACTCTTGGCCCCACTAAACTTTTATTTGCACCTGGCCAGCCCTGCTCTCATTTTTTAGATTTCTCAAACAGAGCCTGTTTTACTAGGCTTGGATGAGATGCATCCACACATTAACTCCACCTTTCAGTGGCAGCTGGTGGAATCCACATCATAGCTCTCTCCAGTCCTTTCTCTCTTGACCTGTCTACACACTCATTGAAGGTGAAGGGTTTAAGAACCATTTAAGGGGAAGCTGAGATTACTCAATGGATTAAGCGCTCGCTTTGCAGCCCAGGGGACAAAGGATCAAATCCCGGCCCTGGCCTGTGCGGACCCAGATGCTGAACTGGGGTGTGTGTCCCATGCGGGGGCCCCCCAGTTCAGTGCTCAGCTCCTGGCTCAAGGGGGTGTACCACCCATGCAGGAGGCCCCCAGCCCAGTTCCCGCCCTGTGCGGCCCCCGTCCACCTGTGTAGAATGAAACCATGTTGAAAACTGATGATGTACAACTATGGAGACTGCTCTGCCCTCCCTTCTCTCTGTCTCTCTCTGTCTCTGTCAAAAACAATAAAATAAATTTTAAAAATGGAGCCATTTACCCCTGTGCTGTACTCCACATTAAAGTTAAATTACTCAAACTCAAATAAAATTAAAATTTCAGTCATACTAGCCATATGTCAGGTGCTCAATAGGTTTGTGTGGCTAGTGGTTACCATATTGGAACAGATATAGAGCATTTCCATCATTGTAAAAGGTTCTATTGATTCTTGAACACCTACTTTAAAGTTTCTTCATGGTGATTTGTCTCACAACTTTTGGTATCTGAAACTTGTCATACCTTAAAGCCTGAAGCAAAATCTAATAAGCCATTACCTATACAATTAAAAATGTGAGATATGTTAATATAATTAAATATGATTTTCCCATGAATTTCATTTCATGTATAATAATCATTACATTCTTAAAGGTGTAAATATTTTACAAGGACTGCTCCAGTCAGTTTGCTTCACCTCTCATTCAATTAATGTGGTACAATTTATCTCAAAGAGCATATTTTCATATCATTTAATGATGCATATATTTAAGTTAGCATTTTTTGAAATTACTCTTTTTTATATTTTATGTCCAAGTCACAAAAATAAAGTAGTAGCTTAAAGGTGGTTCATTAAAGTTTAAATATAATAAAGAAAATAATAATATACTATAATTGAAAACAGCACAAATGTAAAATCCAGAACAAATGTAGAATCTGAGTCTATTCATGCTGGAATAAGTGAATCTATGACTATACTGATTTTCCTCAAGTAACCAAAGATAAAAAAATTGTGAACAGGAAATACGATGAATCTTTGAAACTGAATATTATTCATTCCTCAATCTATTCTCCTCTAGATCTCAGTGTGTTACCTACTTCAAAATGTTGTCAAATAGCAGCATGAATCCTTTGTGTAATATTCAAACAAAGCATCATTACCACTCAGACAAACCAATAATTTGTTCTATTCCTAAACAGAAAATAATGCTCATCAATATGAAAGTGATGAAATTTGCTGCTAGACTGAAACCATGACTATCACTCATTCTTATGAGTCTTATTAAAAGTAGGTACATATCATGGTATTGTTGAATAATAGTTGCAAAGAAAATGACAAGAACCATATTCAGAGAGAAGATGGAAAAAGCTATTGGTGAAATCCTTTAATGAGTGACTGTTGTAGAACCTAATGATAATGGCATACTAGGTGGAAGAGCAGTTACTTTAGTTGTGCGTACTTGATACTTCACAGGAGGAAGAAATCACTGATGAATATCAGAGCATAAATCAGCTCTTGGCATATTGTGATATAATATGTGTGGGAGATGTTCTGGACGACTTTTTGTTTTTCTTATGCCTGAAAAATCCATGCTAACATTCGCTCAGTAACCCAAAGTTCTGTGAGTCATAATCTTAACAGGAAAAGGTATGCTGAGAAGCAAGCCCTCTGGTGATTTTTATAAGGGCACTAATCCCATTGATGAGGGCTCAACCCTCATGACCTTATCTAATCCTAATTTAGGGTGACCAGACGTCCCGCTTTTGGCTGGACAGTCCTGATTTTTAACAATTTGTCCTACGTCCTCCGGCATTTTTAAAAAGTCCCAAATTTTGGAAAGAATGCACCACAAGCTAGGGAACAGCGGGAGATAGACCACATTTTTAATTAAGAACCACCCCCCCCCCCCCCAGTCAATGGTGTCCTACTTTACCAATGTTAAAAGCTGGTCACCTTATCCTAATTATCTCCCAATACTACCACATTGAGGGATAAGGGTAGGGAAGAAGGGGAAGAAATGGGGGTAGGATTTCAACATAGGAATATTGGTGGGGGGGCGTTGCACAAATATTCAGCCTATAACAACTACTGTGCAATATAAAAATCATTGTTCCCAATTAACAGATGAGAAAATTGAGCAGAAAAAAAATTTGAATAAACTACCTGATACTTCATAGTCCTTTTGGGTCCAAATCAAGTATATCTAACTCCAAAGTCATGGCTTAGCATAAAGACTCTGTGCACTATTGGAAACAATGGGCTTCCAGAAGAGGCTGGTTGTGATGTTTCCACTGGACATAAAAGATAAGCCCAGAAAAGGAAGAAAATAGATAAATCAACAAGAATTCTGCAATTGTGAATCATAGACATCTAGTGCAGATATCATTTGTTTGATCATGAAAAGAAAGGACAGGCCCTGGGATTTCACCATGAGCATCAGAGGGCACAGTGAGGATTAATGAGAGGGTTCTGTAGGCATTATAAACTAACAGGTATATTTTCACAATATGTGAACTTTGGCAGTATGTAGAGCAGAGACAAAAGGGCTGAAATTACATTTTATGTCAATTAAATATGTTTCTCTTGAACTCAGTGGTAAAGCTTTTGTTTCAGATTCTCTTTGGAACTCAGTCATATTATATAAAATTATTCAAGTGGAAAAACTAGGGCAAATTTGAACTAGTATGAGTAAAACAAGAAGTCTTCTCCATCTGTCATTCTCAGGGGAGAGTTTATGGACTTTGCAGACACCAAACTCTAGTTATGAATACTGCAACATTTTATCCTTGCAGATTACTGGAAAGTTCAAACCTAGCACAAGGGATAATCACTTATATTAATGTAGATCAAATTTGTCCAACTCACAGTCCACAACCTCATGTGGCCCAGGACGACTTTAAATGGGTCCCAACACAAATCTGTAAATTCTCTTAAAACATTATGAGATTGTTTTGTGATTTTTTTTATTTTTATTTTTTTTTAGCTCATCAACTATCATTAATGCTAATGTATTTTATGTGTGGCCCAAGACAATTCTTACTCCACTTGGCCCATGGAAGCCAAAAGATTGGACAGCCCTGATATAAGATTTAAAACAGGATTCTATTGAACTTTCATCACCTGAGGTTAAGTTCAATTGTCAGCTGAATCAGATAGAGCTTAACCATAAACCCAACAGTTATCTTGAACTGGCTAAATATTTATCAAATGAGCGCACAAAATGTTTTGCTGATTTATTCTAATAGTTACTACAACCTTCTTAAATTATTAACATAATCTATCATTTATTATAATTAATAAATGTTCCTATTTAGTCAGTTCTCTAGAAGAGTTTGCATTGATTGTTTCTTAGAACTTGTCCTCAAAATTATCTGGAACTGTTGTTTTCTTTATGAAAATCCCAATTCCATACGTTTAAAGAAATACTAAGGGTTGGGTTTATTTGTTTTTTGGGTGTTTTTTTTTTCTTTTTCTAAGTTAATTTCAGTAAATTATGTTACTTTAGGCATTTGTTTAATTTTATTAATTTTAAAATTATGGGGAAGTTGGGATGGCTCAGCAGGTTAAGTGCTCACTTTGCAACCTTGGAGCCCGAGGATCGAATTCCGGCTCCGGCCCATGCGGACCCATATGCTGAATTGGGGTGTGCCCCCAGTTCAGTTCTTGCCGGGGCCTATGCGGGAGGTTCTTGGCCCAGTTCCTGCCCTGCGCAGCCCCTAGCCCACCTATGGAGTGAAACTATATGGAAAACTAATGCTGTCAACTATGGAGACTGCTCTAGGCCCTCCCCCTTCTCTCTGTCTCTGTCTGTCTGTCTCTGTTAAAAAAAAATCAATGAAAATAAATCTTTAAAAAATAATTTATTATCATACAGTTTTTCTCTTAATTTCTTTCTAATCTCTACTGCTCTTTGTTAAGTCCCAGTTATTCTCAAAATCATGTTTTCGTGCCCTTTCTCTTTCTTTTTTTCTTTTAACTAATCTCCCAGAGGTATGTTAATTTTAACTATTTCAAAGAACATTTATTTTGGTTTTTAATCATTTTCTACCTTTGTTTTTTTAACATTAATTTTTTTTATTTTTTTTTTT
>PVKE010019948.1:0-12700 GCA_004027555.1 Craseonycteris thonglongyai | reverse complement strand
ATTATTTCTATACTACTATTCCTGGGTTTACTCCATTGTTATATTTATGACATTTTAATTAGATGCTTAACTCATTAATTTTCAGTTTGGGGCTTTTCTAAATTATCCATTTAAGACTATAAGTTTCCCTCTATGCATTACTGTAGCTGAATATTCCAAATTTTTTATATGTAACATTTGTTTTTCTGGTTAGTTCTTTGGGTTTAAAATTTTCCCATTATGATTTCTTCTTTGAGTAGTGAATTATTTAGTTTATTGTAAATTTTGCTAGTATAGACAATTTTCATGGTCAACTTTTTACAAATTGCTTCAAATTTTACCAGCATTGTGGTTAGAAATTGTGCTTCCAATTCTTTAAAATGTATGAGTATATGTGGAATATTGCTTGGCCATGGAAAGGCATGGACTCTTGCCAGCTGCCGCAGCCAGGACAATGGACCTGGAGGGTATGGGGTTGAGTGGAGTATGTCAGACAGAGAAAGATGCGATGTAATTTCACTTATGTGTGGGATCTAAAGAACAAAATAAACAAAACAGAAACAAACTCATAGAACATTATGACGGTTGCCAGATGGGAGGGAGATTGGGCGTCTCGGTGAAAAGGGGAAGAAATTAAGTACAAATTGGTTGTTAAACAGTAGTTATAGGGGGCTAGGGTACAGCATACAAAATATAGTCAATAATATTGTAATGACAATGTATGGTGTTAGATGGATACTAAATGTATCAAGGTGATAGATGGGAGGGGGTTGGGAGCAGGGTGAAAAAGATGAAGGGATTAAGAAGTGGCAATTACAAGTCATGGGGATGTAAAGTAAAGCACAGGGAATATATTCAATAATATGGTAATAACTATGTGTAGTGCCAAGTGGGTGCTAGACTAGTCAGGGAGATCACTTCTTAAATTATATAAATGTCTAAGCACTATGCTGTACACCTGAAATTAATATAAAATAATCTAGAATGTCAGCTATAATTGAAAAATTAAGAAGGGGAGGAGAAAGGTGAAGGGTAATAAGAAGTCCTAATTTCTAGATATAAAACAAATAAGGCATGGGGGTGTAATGTAAGGCATGGGGGTGTAATGTACGGCATGGGGGTTTAATGTATGGCATGGGGATGTAATGTACGGCATGGGGGTGTAATATACGGCATAGGGGGTGTAATGTACGGCATGGGGATGTAATGTACAGCATAGGGAATATAGTCAATAATATTGCGATAGTGTGGTATAGTGTCAGATGGTTGCTGGACTTATCATGGTGATCACTATTTTGATAAAAATCTTAAAAAAAAGATTTTCTAAGATTTCATTTGGCTCACATATGTAATGCATTTACAGCTATATATGTGAAAGTGAATATTTCATTTTAGAAATAAGGCTGAACAACTATGAGGGCTGTTGTTATAAATCAGAATATTACCGGTAGGTACCTCACAGAATTGCTGGGAAGGTTAGATAGACAACCTGTGAAGGCTTCATAGCAGGGGACATCCAAATACTGCTCCAAGACCAGTCTAGGGAGGACAGCTTATCACCACGGCCAAACACCGGAGCTGCTGCTTATACCCCCAATGCCTCTGACACTGGACACAGCTGGCCACTGCTAGCGCTGCCACCATGCTGCTCCTGAAAGTTGATTTTGTTGCAATGGCCACGAGAGAGTGCACCTGATGTGTGGGTCTCAATCACATGTCCACACCCAAGTTGCAAGGGAAACTGGGAGATGAGTATCTGTACTTTCAGTTTTTCATTGGCAGGTGGGCTGTATCTCCTACCCAGATTCATATGGAGGAGAATTTCTCAAGGATAATAAGAGGACTCAGGGGCTGGACAGCCTAAAAGAATGACATATCTCCTCTATAGTAAAATGAGGCAATATAACTTAGAGCTAAAGAGCATGTGCCCTATACGCAGGCAACTCGGTGCTAGTGCTCCTCAACTGTGGCCAAGTTAACTAAGTTTTAGAGCCTCCATTTCATCTATAAATGAAGATAATAGTACCACTCTCATAGTGCTGTCGTGAGGATTAACTGAGTTAATTCATTAAATGAGTCAATTCATTAAGTGAGTCAATTCAAGTGCTCAGTAAAGGTTAGATATTAAGTAAGTCTTCTTACATGCTACTCCTTCACTGCCCAATATCAATATATACTTTCTTCACCTACTTAAAATCCTAAAAGTGCTTTCACCTAATAAAATTAAATTATTCTATGCAAACAAAAATATACTCACCTCTTTTCTTTTTAAAGATTTATTTATTGTTTTTGACAGAGAGAGACAGAGATACAGAGTCAGAGACAGAGAGAAGGGGGAGGGCCCAGAACAGTCTCCATAGTTGCACATCATTGGTTTTTCCACATAGTTTCATTCCACAGGTGGGCGGGGCTGCACAGGGCAGGAACTGGGCCGGGGTCTCACCCGGTGAGAACCGAACTGGGGGCACTCCCTAGTTCAGCATATGGGTCCGCATGGGCCGGGGCCGGGATTCGATCCTCAGTCCCCAGGGCTGCAAAGTGAGCATCTAACCCACTGAGCCATCCCGGCTTCCCCACACCTCTTCTTTAAAGTCTCCAAACTTATACAGTTACTACATCCAGCTGTAAGTCCAAGATATCTGGGAGATGTCTATATCTCTTTTGTTCTATCAGTTTTTGCAGATAGTCTGCAATGTGTGGACTGATGTAAGACTTTAAGGTTAATATGCCCTATCTATAAATGGGGGCGGGGGAGGGTAGGAAGAAGAAAATCAGAATACATAGGCATATCCATACAATGCAGTAGAGAATAAAACACATGTTGCTAAAATTGTTATTTCTGCAATGTTGTATAAATACCGGTATTTATGACTTATTTTTCTACCACCTATTTCATGTTCCCTTGGCTTTCCACCAGTATATCAGCTGGCTGGGATTTTTTTTTTTTTACTTAATTTCTGCAGGATCTGAGCCTTCTGCGATCAGGTTTCCATCAAGTTACTGCAGCATTCCACTTAACTGTTACCATTGGCAGTGGCTTTGGCAGTGGAGGAAGCAGCCCAGTGGTTACCTTGAGCCCCAGCCATATTCCTTCTCCCCCTCACTGTGAGCCATGCAGCCAATTGAGTTCTTTGGAAGCAGATACTGAGGTGGAGCTTGGAGTGCGAGGTATTTCTTAGGGACCAACATCTGGGTGGTAAGGGAGCAGAAGCAAAATTGAACAGAAGAACTGAACTGTGTGCAAGCCCGAAAAAGCCTCAGCCAGCCTGGTGAGGAGCTCCAGAGGGAGCAATGCCCCTCATGGTGTCCCACATCACTCAAGTCACTAGCTACCCCAGGAAGAGGGTGGCCCTGGGCTAGGCAGTTCTCTGATATCTGGAGGCAGTCTGCTGACCAAACTTTCCTTAGATGAGTGGCTAGATGGATGGCAGCCACCCTTCAAAGGGATCTGGGTGGTTCATCTCCATGTGTTCTGAAAGCAGCAATCTCATTTCCCCTTAGGAGCCAGACACAATTACTTCATCCACATGGTAAACCTCTCTTTCCTTGTCTGTTCACTCAAGGGAAACCTCACCTTCCAATTTATTGGAACCATAGTTGTGCTGATAGAAGTAGTCCTCCTTTGGGCATGAAACAAAGCACAGAACTTTGAAGATTGAACAACAAAAATTTTGCCAGTGGGTCATTGCGTGCAATGGTCAGAGGTGCCTCCTCCCCCTGCTTTGTCATTTGGAGCACACAGCTCAAACCACGGTATTGTAATTTTAGGAAAACAGAGATTGATTATTTATGTTCTAGGTGGGCTCCTAGAAAAAAAACTATGTAAGTCAAATTGTGGCAAGTTGAATTGCATTTTAAATGCATTCAGGAGCTCAAAATATAAAGGAAATTTTTCTACAGAAAGAAAGTTATGTTGATTAATCAGATAGTCACTTTTCCACCCTCTAACTTCCTTTCTCCACTTGCTCTCCTCCTCCAGCAAAATTAACATATTTATTCATTAACTTGTTTGATATTGAGTTTTAAACGTAATACACACCTGCACTGTTAACCACAATTTAATATCCCATAATGTTTCCTAGAAATAGTGGTTTCTTATTCCCAATGAGATAACTAGGGTTTATAAAATTATCCTAGCAGGAGGCAATAGGAATATGAATATAAAACTGTTCCATTAATGAATTAGAAAAGTTAAATAAATGTCCCCATGAAAGAGCCCCAAGCACTTAGTCTCATTAAAAAATATTCACAATGGCCTAAAGGGTTGAGTAGAGATGTATGCATGAACTACAGTTAGGTACCATGGAATATGGAATGTTTTAAGGCTTCTAGGAGTAAAATGAAGAAATGTTTTGAAACCATTGTGATTTGATCTTAATTTTATTATACTGTAGTTCTTAACAGACTTTTTAAATACCTCTTAATTTTACCAAGACTTTTTAACTTTTGCTTTTGCAATGTCCTATAGTATTGTTCATGAATTCAACATTTTCTGTATTTCAGAAAAAAGAGTCATAAAATACTGTCCTAGGGGAAAGCCAGGATGACTCAGTGGGTTGAGCACTCACTTTGCAGCCCCAGGGACCGAGGATCGAATCCCAGCCCTGCCCCGTGTGGACCCATATGCTGAACTGGGGAGTGCCCCCAGTTCAGTTCTCACCGGGCGAGACCCTGGCCCAGTTCCTGCCCTGTGCAGCCGCGCCCACCTGTGGAATAAAACTATGTGGAAAAACCAATGATGTGCAACTATGGAGACTTCTCTGGGCCTTCCCCCTTCTCTCTGTCTCTGTATCTGTCTCTGTCAAAAACAATAAAAAAATAATAATAATAAATTTTTTAAAATACTGTCCTTCCCCCACGGAACTCACAGTCTCAGGGGTATACAGATAAACAAATAAAAAATGATAATGGTGCCCTAATGAGGTATGCACAAGATTGCATGAAAGGGAACCACTAAGAGCCATCAGGAAAGGTAGCACATGGACATGTGACTCAAGCCAAGATGTCAGGCATTGTAGGAATTAGCTGAGAACAAGCTTCTACTGTGCCTTCTTGATCTTTCAGTCATAAGTAAGACTGGTCCTTCAGCCTGCCCTACAGGAAGATAAGGGTTTATTTAGCCTTCTTTCACCCCAACCACATGCAATGGCACTCCCATCTGCCACTCCCCTGAGAGACTCATGTCCTAATTTTGGTTACCGTAGATCAACTGAAATATTTACATTACAGTTACAATGTAAAGGCTACTCATAGTTGAGCTATTGGCATATGGTGATAATGTTTCTCTCCTTATAAATTTTCTTTTCATTTGCTGGTTTTTCAGCAACAAATTCTGTTTCTAAATCTCCAATCCAATTTTTTTTGTTTTTGTTTTTTGGTTTGTTTTTTTAATCTTCATCTGTCCTGGAATCCTTTGTCCTTCTCCAATCCAAACTGATTGCCCTCCATGCTGAATTGCAGCAGGCTATCCACTGGGTTTTCCCTTCACTATGCTGCTGAGGATTAACTTTTCTCCCTCCTGGGTTCATTATCCTGTTTTCTCCTCTCTTAATTTACTCACTCAGGCTGGGAGGCACATCTCCTGATACCTTGAGAAAGGGTGTATGAGAAGTAAAATTTCGGAGATCTTTCATGTTTGGAGATGGGATTGGAGAGGGAAAGAGAGGTTATAAATGAGCATAAAGACACTTTGGAGTGAGATGGATGTATTCATTATCTTGATTGTAGTGATGTTTTCATAGTTGTATACACATGTCAAAACTCATCAAATTGTGTGCCGTATATTGTATGTCAATTTGATCTTAATTAAGATCTTCCTTTTCACAATGGGAAAGACTTAAGCATGTGTAAAATCTGATGGCTGATGAAAAAGACCAGTTGAAAACTAAAATTAACTCCGTATACAAAGAAGAAAGTATAATCAATAGTGTAAGTTCCTTGGAAAGTGGGTGGGGTGGGGTGGGTATGGGAATCAAAGTACAACTAGAGTGATTGTTTTTAGATAGAGGGGAAACATTTCTACCATCCAAGCAGGGGAAAAGGAGGTTAGAATGGGAGCAGCTATATAAGGTGGTAGGACTGGGAACACCAGGCACAACTATACTCAGTAAAGAAGCTAGATGAATAGGACTTGCAGTGGGAGTGGGGGGAGATGGTTGTAGAATCCAGAAAGTAGGAAAGGTTTGAAATAGTATCACAGGGAGTGGGAGAGTCAGCAGTGAGCTAAACAGGAAGTGTCAGATATGAAGGGCCTGTTTGAAGTTAATTATCATATGGCTTTCTCCTGCAGAGCTCAGAGGAAGCAGAAAGTTGGATCCCTCCACAGCTGGGTTTTGCTAGATGGGTACAACGCAGAGATAAGGGGATTTAGATAATTGGCCAAGCAATTTACTACCACAATGAATCATTCAGTCTAAGGTGGATAAACAGAAATAAAGAAAGCACAGGGCTGATTGATTAGAAATAAGAGAAGGATGGAAGGATCAGAGTTCCACTGAGATTGGAAAGTGGTTTTAATGGAACTGGTTGAAAACTGTGAGTCAGTGTTTCCTAACGTGTGATCTGAAGAGTATGACCAGATAAATGGCTCCCGTGCTCATAAATCATCATTAAGATTCTGAGGCATCTTGCATCACAAAAACCTGTCCTGTGTTTAAATAAGCACTCCCTAAGTCCTTTAATTACTAAGTCTTTTTCAGTGTAATATCTATTAACATTCTTCTAAACTAGTGTTCTTCCCAACGTCCTTTAGCAACTCTGCTTTGTATGTCACAGGGGGAACTCTTACATTAATGTGATGAAATGAATAATTATCACAGCGTGTGATCATTATTTTTATAACTGCTTTAATGTATTTCAATATGAAAAGATTATTTTCCTATAAAAGTATTTATAAGAGTACAACATACTTTTAAAAGGTTAAAGGGGATATGGTTCATGAGGTTAATACTATTAGTTTTATGTTATTCTGCTATGAAGGTAAATAAAAGTGATACTGTTGTGTTGGATAATTAGAGTCCAGATTTCACCACTAAGATTATTATCTTCATCTGAATTAATGAACCTCATTTTGACCATTAAGCAGCCTGTTAAAATTAATTATATCCCAGCTATAGAAAAGACATTGATTATAATAAAGGTCCTGATGTTAATCACATTGAACGTGCATTTCTATTCTTTAAACCTCATAAGATTTCGACCAAATAGAGAAGAAAAAAAAGAATAGTCATTAGAATTTGATAAATAGAAAAGGTCTCTATTTTCTTTTACTTCATTTCTCAGAAATTTAAGAACAAAAAAAGGTAGGTATTTGATATAAACTGATTTCATATTTTCATTGTTTATCCCTAAAGGATTACACTTGACTACCTCCTTGACAGTAGTCTCAGCCAATGAAATGTGAGTGGAAGTGACATGAGTTATTTACAAGCAGAAGCTTTAAGAGCAGTGCTTGCATGTTTTACCGTGCCACAAGGCCAAAAATGTTCTAGATAGAGGTGGCTCTGTCAGCCTGACTCCCTGAATAAAGGTGACACAGAGCAGAGCTTCAGCTAATCCTTAATGGACACATGGCACAAGCAAGAAATACCAAGAGTAGAGGATCATGTGTTACTACAGGATAATCCAGATTGTACTGACTAATACAGAAATCACATTCTCTACCCTCTATTAATTTCCCCAAACTGGCAACTGTCAATGAACTGAAATAGAAGTAATCACTAGAAGCATAAAACTCCTTCCATAGAATGTCTGGTGGCAAATCGGCTTCATCTCTCACGTCAACTCTAATGGACTCATAATAACATCGTGAATCAGCTCTATAGATGATTCTAAAGCCATATTCTTGCCCAGAAGACTGTAGTGCTATATTTATTAGTATGTCTTCCAGAAAAAGGTGGTATAATAAGCTGTCCATCCCTGGCCTCTGATGCATAACCTATGCTCACTATCATTTCTGTTTATTCTCATTTGTTTAGATGACATTATTTTTTAATGTACCCAGGAATAAACAGAAGCTAGTTAATTTGAATATTCAGATTAATAAATAAATTTATTTTATTTGCTGATGAAGGAAGAAAACAAAATGTTTCTATTTGAGCTAATCACAGAATTCCTCCTCAGGCAGAGACTGTCTTTGTTAGAAACATCTTGAGTGGGCTTTTTAGTTATTAAGATTGTCCTCTAGGCCAAGTCTGAATGGTTTGCAAAGACAGGAAAATACTTCAACTGTTTTGCATGAGCAATGCACAGTAATTGTTGGAGTTGTCACCGAATGAACCAGGAGGAAGCAGGGAGAGGTCCAAGAGGAGGCTCAGAAGGTCCAGCAACATGGCAGGAGGCTGGGGAGAGAGGTGCCTCCAGGACATTCCCCCGAGGGTAGGACTGAGGGATTTTGAAAACCAAGATAGTTAAAAATACTCAGTTGCAAGTGTTTTACCCTTCTGTTCTATAGTGTAACTTTAGCCCTAACACACACACACACACACACACACACACACAGATAACATCATGTAAAGAATGGAGTTATGCTGCCACAGGCCATGCAACAACCAGAAGCCAGGAACTGTATTCCCCCTCCCACAAATACTACTACTACTACTAATAGTTGAAGTACTAACACCCCCCACACCTCAGAATGTGACCTTATTTAGAAAAAGAGTAGTTGCAGGTATAATTAAAACAAGGTCATATTGGAGAAAGCTGGGCCCCTTATCTAATATGACTGGTGTCCTTACAGAAAGGGGAAATTTGGACACACACACACGCACACAGGGAGAAAACACCGTGTAAATAATAGAGTTATGCTTCCAGAAGGCAGGAAAAAGGCCTGGAACAGAGCATCCCTGGTGCCTTCAGAGAAAGCACAGCCCCACTAACACCTTGATCTCAGACTCCTAGCTTCTATTATAGAACTGTGAGATAATAAATCTCTATTGTGTAAGCCACTCTGGTTGTGTTGCTTAATACAACAGCCCTGTCTTAGGAAACTACACACACACACACACACACATACACACTCCATTGCCCAAATGTTCAGTCAAGTGTGCAGCCTACACATAGCCATGAAGAGTGGCACTGAGGGTTTGTAAAGAGTCCAGCAAATACATACTAGATGCAAAAGGAACAGGGCATGCAGGAGGCAGAACCCAGAGCAGAGACTAAGAAAGCAGTGGAAACAGAGATTAGAGACAGGCTCCTTCCATAAGACCTGCCAGCAAGAATTCTCAGAGCTATTGAGAAAGTACCTGGCCTACTTATAAGGAATGGAGATCTGAGACACTTTCTTTTTCTACTAAATCATAAAGGACTAGATGAGCTTAGCAAACTGGGGAAATTAGAAACATCTAGTGGCTGACATCTGGCCCACACGACTAATGATGTCAGGTGGGTGTTTCTGGTTCACACTGTCAGGGAATAGTATTATAAGTCAGGAGCAATTAAAGGGAATTGGCTCACTGCACCATTCCTGAAAGAAAGCAGTCCCCACAAGAGTCCAGGCTGCGCTGTCTTGGCCTAATGCTCATTATCCCCTGCATGGTGATAATAAGTTTGCTGCTTTGTGGGCTCTAGAGGTAAGGGGAGTGCTGAGCTTGGTTTAATGCCTGCTGACTCATAAGACACAGGGGCCCTGGCCTGCCTCTGATGTAACGTGTGCATTTGAGTCAGGAACTTTCCATTTCCTCTCCAGCAAAGAGAGGTGGCTAAGGAGGTCCAGCTAGGCATCCTAAGACTGAGACCTAAGAAAGCTGTCTCTGCCACCAGGGACCTGGGTGGGAAGAAGGAAGGAGCATGTACATTGCCTCCTAGCCCTCCCCTTTTAGCTCCTCTGCAAAGAGGCTGTTGCAGCAAAGCGTTGGAGCTGCTGCTGATTCCTATCAGATAGGAATGACTCCAAGTATAGCTAGAGTTGTAAAATGCTGCCTATCTAGTGTTATGCATTAACTAGATATAAAAGTGAATCAGCCTTCCACTCTCTGAGGAGTGTGCAATCCAGAAGAAAGTGTAAACAATGAAATATAGGAAAAAAGTTAAATGAAATCCAGCCCAAATTGGGTCAAAGTGACATGGTACAAGTATTTGAAAGAAAAACTGTTTTAGCTGCTCCCTTAAGAGATCAAGGAGGGCAGCACACAGAAGTCTGCATCTGAAGGCTGGGAAGAATTTCCAAGGACAGAGAATCCGGAAATGATATGTTCAGTTGAGGGAACTGTAGAAGCAATGATCACTTAGTGCTTTCTCAGAGCCTAGAAGTATAGTTTGAAAATTCACAATGAAGAGGTTTTATATTTGTTGTTGTTTTTGAATTTTAAATTTTAATTTCATGCTCAGGATTTTGTACTTTATTCTAAACACAGTGGGAAAAGCAAGGCAGATTTGGCAAGGTAATCTATGTTCTAGAAATGTATCTGCGATCAGTCAATAATTAACACCCTTGTTGTATACCCAGTACCCTACCAGGCACCAGGGACACAAAAGGAAGGCCATAGTCCTTACTCTCTGAAGCTACAATCCATTAAAGAGATAATGCACAGACCCAGAATCAGAAAGAGAGAAGAGCACTGATAAGCCAGTGGGCTATAGAAATTGAGACAAGAAAAGCCAATCAGGAGAGGCTTAATGCAGGAAGTGAGCTCAGGCTGAGCAATGAACAAAGTTTAAAATTGGAACTGCAGAAAGAAGTATTAGGTTGATGCAAACGTAATTGCAGTTTTTACATTGTTGAAATTTGCCATTTGAAATTGGAATACATTCTTAAATGTGGTTATGTTATACATCATTTTAATGTGCATTTCTCGCTTTATGTTTTCTTGCTAATGACTTATTACTTGCTGTTTATTTTATATTTATTTCAGACTATGGAAACGATGTTAGATAAAAAGCAAATTCAAGTGATTTTCTTATTTGAGTTCAAAATGGGTCTTAAAGCAGCAGAGAAAACTCACAACATCAACAATGCATTGGCCCAGGAACTGCTAATGAATGTACAGTGCATTCTGGGATTAAGAAGGAAGGTGGGGCAAAAGCAACATGAACAAAGACTGGCAGGGCAATGGGCTTGGGTTCCTAAGGATATTGGACTGAGATAGGAACCTAGAGGGTGTGAACAAAGACCCTAACCTCACAAATTATGCAGACAAGTACCACTTATGATACTGCCCAAGCCATTTTCTTTCCCCAAACCAATGGAGAGATTAAGGCTATGTAAGAGGAACCCACTGTATTCACTCTTTCCAATACAACCAAGTGTAGAGATGCAACCAGGAAACTGCAAACTTTAACCTGATGCTAAAACAGACTTTTGTTCCTTTGGGAGAGAGTACAAGTTCATCAGCCTGGAAAATCCTCAAATGTTCTTAAAGCTGATTTCCAGAAAGTTATAGGTCAGTGGTTGGGCATTAGGAGGGACAAGAGGAGAAACGTTCATACAAAGTCATGGCACGAAGTAAAAAACCAGCATGCACTAGGCAAAGCCTGCCAAAAACTGAATTCTACCACCTTAGTAGCATTAAAAAAAAAAAAAAAAAAATCACCTATGAAGGAAGTGCTGTGAGTATTGGGAAAGTCCCAAGGGTGAATCCTGGCAGCACCCCTCGCTTTATGACCTAATTTAATTTCCTCCTCTGTTTGTAAAATGAGGAATGATGACAGCACTTGCCTCACAGTTCTGACATGAAGATGAAATGAGATAACATATGCAAAGCACTTCACATGGTAACTGGCATTGACTAAGCCCTAGTTAAACACTGGTTCCTCTTTTCTTCCTCCCATTGGTCTCTATTATAAAGCCATTGGTGTGATTTTGGAGAAATGATCCAATGGAATGTGATGCTAATGAGGCTTGAAGCTTCAGAACCCATTAAAGTTCTCCAGGGCATTGGCAATGTTCCACTTCTGACATGGCTCTGAGATTTGAGTCTCTTCCAGATGTCATAGCTTGATCAATGCCACCTCTACATCACACTCAGCATCAAATGTTAAGATAGGATCTATAATAGGATGCTGGAGTGAGGCCAGCACCACAGCCCTGAAACCCTGCCTCCTGTCCCCAGCTCAGGCAGGACGAAGCCAAGAAGAGGTGACGGAGGGTAGTGAAACCATTTCCAAGGATTTAGCTCATGCAGGAGGAAAAGAGGCAAAGAAGGCGAAAGAAACACTCTGTAGTTAGTAAAATCCTCATCGTAGAACATGCTTGGCTGCCAGGAAGCCAGAACAAGTTAATAATCCAACTTGACAGGCAGCCAAAAGACAAGGTAGTTCATTTTAAGTGTGGATGTTATATGGTCCAAAAGGTGAAGACCCATAAACAATAGCAGGTAAAATATGAATCAAGCTACTTAGTAAATCAGATTGAGAATCTATCGATTGCCAAGACTCAGATTCCTACAAGATACTTTCCCTCTATTCCTTCTCTTCATTCTCACTGCCCTTGCCCTAACTCAGGCTCATATTACCGTATTTTCCGGCGTATAAGACGACCCCCTAATTTTACAGTTAAAACATAGGTTTAGGCCTATATTCGCCGTATAAGACTACCCCCCACTTCCGAAGCAACACCAGTTCTTTTTTTAATTAAATTTTTAATGAATGACATTTTTCGAACATACCGTAATATACCGTACATTGATACGATAAATGGAAGGTCTCTTCACAAATGGCAATGCCATGAACTTGACCGAGAAACAAGAAATCCAAAAGAGAACATTAACAATGATGGCATCAT
>PVKE010019947.1:0-20926 GCA_004027555.1 Craseonycteris thonglongyai | reverse complement strand
AAAAAAAAAGCCAAAACCACAGAGCTCCATGAAATTTTAGTACAACCCAATCTTCATGTTTTTTGAAGAAAGCAAGTGAACACAGCTGCATCAGCCCGTTTGCCTTTTGAATGCGTGTTTCTTTGCCTGCTCAGCAGCCACTGAAGCCCCTGGGTCCCCTAGACCCTCATCTGGTGGCGAGTCATTTGCACTTTGGAGAGAACGAGGCCGACATGAGAACTCACTGCCTCTATCGGTCGAGGCCAAGGTGCACAGAACCAGAGTCAGCCAGAGACGGGGCCGCGCACGAAGCGTGCTGTGCTGGAGGGTTTTGCATCATTGGAGGCCAGGCGAGCGGCAACGAGGAAAATTACCGTGGACGTCCCACGGCTTACGAAGCAGAGGCTAGAAAATGAACAGAGCAGGGGGCGTCCGGCGAGCCCCGCCCGACGCTGTCATTCACTTATTTTTAAGAGTCACTACGTGGCAGAGCTACATGGGGGAGTGGGAAGGGCTCGTGTTTGCAGAAAGTCACGGCTGTGGGTCAGGTAGGAGACTCGGGTGGACATCCGACGGCCCGCTCTCCAGCTGTGTGGCCCTTGTCCCCAAGCTGACCCCTCCCCTGTTTGTAAAAGACGCCTGCTGCCTGCTGAAGCCCCTGGGTTTGTGGGTGTTCATCACTGCAGCAGCATCTCATCTGTCTTGACGGCAGCAGGGTCGCCTTTGGTCACCCGATTAACGGTCTGCCCTTGTGCGAATCCTCAGAGCCTGTGAATACACCATCTCACAGGGTGAAGGGGCCTCTGCAGATGTAATGGCGTCAAGAGCCTTGAGAAAGGAAGGTTCACCTGGATTATCCGATGGGCCCAGTGTCATCTTAAGGGTCCTTATAAGATGGAGGAAAGAAGGGTCCGAGTCAGAAAGTGTGATATGAGGACAGAAGGAGAGAGATCGGAAGGTGCCACACGGCTGGGTGTGAAGATGGGGCGGTATCATGAACTAAGGAGTGTGGGCACTTCTGGGAGCCAGAAAAGGGGAGGAAGTGGATTGTCCCCTGGAGTGGCCCTGTCAACCCATTTTAGATTGCTGACATCCATGACCAGAATAGAACAGACTCGCATTTTAGGACACTACGTTTGTGGTCATTTGTTACAACAGTGATGGGAACTGACAGGTCTCCCAGTGTATTTTGTAAAATAGACAACGCTCCAGTGGACATCTCTACACATCTCTTTGACGTACGTGGGTGTTTTTCAAACTTGGATTTTTAAATAAAGGACATATTCTATGAAATTTTCTTTGATAGGCATGAAAGTGACCTTTCTGCTAACAAAAATTTCCTTCAAAGCTTCTGAAATGCCTGAGGTTAAACACACGCTACCACTTGTTAACCCATCACTCCTGGCTTAACATAAGGCTTCGGTAATTGTCATTCATTCTCTCTGTGACATTTTTTGAACTGGGCACAGGCACAGGTAGGGGTTGGCCTGGGAATGAGAGTCCTTCCTTAGACCTGGCCTGAAGGAACCCAGAGAGACAAGACCCTCTTCCTGAGAAGACCCCGATTTGTCCCAACCATAAATGTGCACCTGTGTTGCATTTCCATCTGCACAGGGAGGTCACCTTGCAGGGTGTCTCTTGGTCTCAGAGCCCCACGTTGCTCTGCATTTTGTTCCCCTGTATTTAACCCAGGACCCAGTAGGGAAAGTCACGAACCACCAGCACAACAAATGGTCCTCAGCTTTGCCAACCTTGGTCCAGCCGGTCTGCACAGTCCCGGTATTGATGGCAAAACCCTTTCCCTGTCCACTTTTCTCCCAGGAACTTGGGGGGCAGCAGGCCGTGGACGAGGTAGGATTCCTAATAGCTGCTCTGATGGATAAGGTCTCGGCTGCTCTCTCATTTTGGTCACAAAGGTTAACTGAGCTCGATCAGCAGATCAATTCATCACTAACTATGCAGGCATGTTCCCATTCCTTCTCAGGCCACAGGACACGTTATAGACAGACTGCCAAGTCATTTGAAAGCTGTGAAGATTCAAATTGCTTCTGAGCGGAGCCTATCCTAGAACATAGCAATTTTGAGTTTTTGTGCAGCTCAGATTCTGCCTAAGTTGGTGATGGTACATGGGGAGAGTTGAATAGAGATTGGACGGCTTTCAGCTGGGACAGCAGAATGGAAATTTGAACAGTGGAATGTTGAAGAGTCACCATTAACCTTTACAAAGACATTTGTGTCTCACAAACTGGGAATCAAGCTCTTTAAAGGTATCTGTGTTGTTTACAGGGCAATAAACTTGATCAGTGACACTGGTCAAGGGTAGGGCTCCCCAAATTCCCACTTAAAAGGGAATAATTTCCACAGGGGCAATTAAGGCATGGCTGGGGGGCATGGGGAGAGGTGGGCAGTCCAGAGAAAAAGAAAAATAGTTTAGTCACAAGTCTCCTTCACCATTCACCGCCTAGAGGGAGGAGAGAATGACAAGAAACCTAGCATTTGTCCAGTGTTTAGCTAAAAATTCACTCAGAAACAGAAATTACCACCAATGATTATTATATGTTCATGTGTAACCCTCCTATTTTTGACTTTCCATCATGCTTCCCCCCATCTTCTGGTAACCGTACCCCAATAAACAGTCTCTCTTCTACTCCCCATTCATGGGTTCAGGATGTGCTAGTTTCACGTCTGGGTCTAAGGGTGGAGCATGTGACCTGGCCTAGCCAATCACATGGCAAATCCCCCAGACCCGGAAGTTGTTCAGGATAAGCACGTGACAAGAGTTGGTCCAACAGAGTGAATAGTGTGTCTGCAGCAGGAATGACTGGGAGAGATGCTCCCTGGGACAGGCATTGCTGGAAACCTACCCAACAGCCCCCACCCCTTATTCCTGCCAGCAGAGCTCAGCCCCCAGTCTAGAGGCTGAGAGCGCATTACTTGCTCTCCATCCTTCCTTGCAGTGAGTCGTGGTCACAGGGCCCATTCCTAGCCAGTGGAATCTGAGGGAGGATCTATGGGGGTTGGGGGTGGGGATGGGGAAGGTCCTGGGAAAGAGCTGCCCCATCTGGTAAAAGCGAGATGTACTCAGCAAGAGGTTTTCTTTCCTACTTTCACTGGATGCAGCTGCATCCGTACCAATGCTTGGAGACATGGCAGCCATTTGTTCACAGTAAAGAAACGAAGTTACTCAGAACCCTTACATTTTGAGTTACTGAATTACTTCCAGAGATAACTATATTAAGGCTTCTTGTGTAGGAAAAAAAAAAAAAAAAAGTACTTCATAATTAAGCCACTTTTAGACAAGATTTTGTTCCTATATTCAATCTTGTAAATACCGCAATTGGGAGCCCTGTTGCTACCCGACTAGGCTCTGGAATGGCACTCCTATGAAGAGGCAGAGCTAGCAGTGTCCTGGTAACACTGTTTGAGCCCTTGGATCCACCTTCCCCTGAAGCCTCATCTCCTACTTGCTCAGTTCCATGAGCCAATACATTTTCTTTTCGCTACTTTTGTTAGGGTTATATTTCTTTCCAAGTTGAATACATCAAAATTGATAACTTCTGCATTACAAAGGATTGCATAAACCAAGATGAAGGGGTGATATCTGGCTTACACATAACAAAGGATTACTTTAATATGTTCCTGGAAAGCAATAAGAAAAAATATAAATAAATCAAGAGAAAAATTGATAAAGAATCTGAATGGATCATTTACAGAAGAGAAATGCAAATGACCAATAAACATATGAAAAGAGCATCTGACCTTTAATTTGACAAATGAAAATGACAATTAAATAGCCTGTTTTTTTCACTTAGCCTGCAAGGGTAAAGACTCTCCTATGGGGTCTAACTTAATCGGAACAGATATTTGTGGGACTAATCTGGAAATAACTAAAAGTTAACATAAGCAAGTTCATCCCTTTTGTGTAAATCAGGATCCAGGCAGAAAAATAGAAACCATTGCAAAATGAAAAACAAATAGCAAGAATGGGTTACACAGGTGATGCAGGACTGGAGATCAAATAGTTCTCACTGACTCAGACCAGAATGGAAGGAAGCCACTAGCTCTCTGAGGATGAGAACATGAGGAAGTGTAATTCCTGGGACCCAGAGAGTGGTCACCCCGAAGAATATAGAACCACACACAGGTTTTTCTTTAGAAGCTGCAGCTGTGAAAAGGGGCATGATTACTGCTCAGGGCAAGGCAGGAAAAAGGAAAAAAAAAGTGTTCACACTGTCACTTCCGGAATATGGAGGAAGCACACTTTTTTTTTCCTATTTCTCCCACTAAGCGCAGCGGCTGGGAGAGTTAGCCGAGTTAATACCCACGAAACACAGAGAGCGGAGATCATGAGTCCAGGAAAATGGTCATTGAACAAATAGAACAGCTGGCAGGACAGGGTCCCTCTCTAAGCTGATTTCAGCCCACGGGCACCGTTTTTGAGCATCTGCCCTTGTCCCACCTCTTTACAGTACAGACGGGGGCACGTTTGGGGCACAGAAACGGGGGCGGGGGCACCTGCTGGGGCGGGCACACAGCCTAGGACGGGGACTTCCTTTGCACGCATTTTATCAGTGACACCGAGTGCTCTGGAAGCCAAGCAGCTCGTTTGCGTGGACGGCAGAGGGGCCGCAGCTCCCTCCCACCACGGACACGGCTCTAATTGCCACGTGGCCCCGAATCCGCTGTGATCATCAGCAGAGCCCCCCGTGCTGCGGCCGAGAGAGGCGAGGCGGCCCACCCATCAGTGCTCATCTAGACTTTGAATAATGCTCCGTCTTCAGATCATCGGGGTAATCAAACCCAAATTAGCCTGATGCTCAAGGCCACAGAATAACAAGGGGAGTGAAAGGGCTAATGCTTCTTTAATGAAAATTTCATCCGTGCACATTTCTCATGAATATGAAGGGTCTTGGCTTGAAGCCAGCGTCAGAGCAGGCTGCTGTGACATTGACCTTTGTCCCTCAGAGGGAGACCCACGTGCAGGCTGGCTGCCTCCTCTGCTCAGGACAACACAGGTGGTCGTCCTTGCAGCTCAAGAAGGAAGACTGAGCCATGGGGGTGGGGTGCCCGTGGCTCAGCCCCCCAGTCCTTTCCAGGTTTCTCTCCTGCCCCGTGGTCTCAGCTCCTCCCTTATTTCTCTGCATCTCGGCCCCGCCCTGTCCCCCCCAGCTCCCCTGAGACCGTCCACGCCTGACACCGAGCACCTCCCTTCTGCCGGTGGCTGAGACCAAGCCCTTGCAGTCGTCCTTGATTTCTTTCCTCTTCCTTCCTCTCATCCAGCGGTCCAGTGTCCACAATCTTTGTGGCACCTGGGACCCGTTTTGTGGAAGACAAGTTTTTCCACAGATGGGGTGGGGAAGATAGTTTCAGGATGATTCAAGCCCATTACATTCATTGAGTGGCGGGCGAGCGCAGCTTCATCTGTATTTACAGCGGCTCCCCATCACTCGCATGACCGCCGAGCTCCGCCTCCTGTCAGATCAGCGGCTGCGTTAGATTCTCGTAGGAGTGCGAACACTTTTGTGAACTGAGCCTGCCAGGGATCTAGCTTGTGTGCTCTTTATGAGAATCTCATACCTGATGATCTGAGGTGAAGCCGAGGCAGTGATTATATGATTATTTCATTACATATTACAATGTAGTCCTAATAGAAATAAAGTACATCATAAATGCAATGCTCTTGAATCATCCTGAAACCATCCCACCCACCACCCATCTCCCCCCAACCCCCCTTCCCACTCTTATCCACGGAACAGCTGTCTTCCACGATACCATTCCCAGGTGCCAAAAAGTTGGGGACCACTGCTCTATAACATAATGCTCCAAACTCAATAATCAATACTTCTCAGCTCACAGAGCTGCCGGTCTTCTGGGTTCAGCAGATCCTAGGTGGGTTTGATTGGATGACTCAGCTGAGGGTCACTGGGCTTGACCCCAGGGTGGAGGTCAAGTTCAAATCAGCCCTGTGAAGCTCCCACCTACCTTAAGGGGCAACTCTTTGGGACAGGACCTTCCAGAAGCCAAGAACCAACCCCAAAAGGGTGCATTATGTTCTCATGTTGTAGCAGAGTTCCTGCCATGGTTACATATGCACGGTTACACCAAGCAGTAAGCCATAGTTATTCACTGGAAGCAAAGTTTCAGCTTCAGCCAAAAAAAGAGATTTTGCCGAGACCCTGCCTTACCTTTCTCTCAAAACAGTCCTGGTCTTTGTGACATTGGCTTAGGAAAACCACTGGCTGGAAAGATAGGAATCTCTAAAGGTCTTTTTTCCCCCTGAAATATACACATTGTGATAGGTATTGCAAAGATTCATTTGTGTGCCTCCGGATATAAAAGCAGATTTCATACACTAATAGCAGATATATCAACCGAAGGAAAGTACTTATTTGGGAGACATTCGGGAAGCAGATAAGAATTAGTCTTTCCTTTTAAATTAATTTTTGCTTTGTGACAGCCAGCAAGGAGGCAAATAAGGAAGGGCATGAATATAACTCTAAGACAGAAAGAAAATCACTGTGAGTGTGTTTTTTTAAAAGAAATATGTAAGCAGTAAGTAAGAGAATGCATAACAGAATGTGTTCATGGATTCCGAATCTTGCTAAAACCAAAACAACCTTTAAGAAAATATTTAAAACATCACCTTGAATGTATCATGCTCAAATGTCTCTAGCAGACAAGGGGGCCACCCAGGAATGAAAGCCAGTATTTAAGAAGGAATAAAAAAGTTAAACTAGAGCTAACATTTTGAGCTCATAATGAGAAGAAAATGTGAGGACACACAAAGGGAAGTTTGGATCAAGTAACATTCATTTGAAATTTCAAAAAAATGAAAAAACTTAATTTCAATTATGTATCCTTTTCAGCCAAATATGAACAGTTACACACGCTAGGATTTAATTTTTTTTTCTTTGTCTTTTATGGAAAGATAAATGATGAGGAGGCAATGAGCTTCAGGCTTGGTTCTACCTTAGGGCTTCCATGTTCATGGGCAGCCTTTGCTGGATTTTCACAGCATCAGGGCCTCATCCAGGACACTGTGTCCCAAACCAGTGAGAATAACATTAAAATGAGACTGTAAATCAGCCCCAGTTAAAACGCACCATTTCAATTCTGTCAGAGAGGATATCCTCTATGCAGCCTTTTAACCAAAGTCCTCAGACTATAGACCAGCATCTTTCATTGTGTCTCAGATCTCTTCTAGGTTGGTCTCAGTATTAATCAGGACTCTAGATTACAAGTGCAGAAAGAGGAGACGGGGGAGGGCCCAGAGCAGTCTCCATGGTTGTACGACAGAGGGGTGTGAGGGGAGAACTGGGCTGGGGGCCTCCGCATGGAAAGCACACACCTGTTCAGCACATGGGTCCGTACAGGCCGGGGCCGGGACTTGATCCTCTGTCCTGGGGCTACAAAGTGAGCACTTAACCCACTGAGCCATCCCGGCTTCCTCCCATTCAACAAATGTTTATGGAGTGCCTAGTATCTATGCCAGGACCTTCTCAGGAGCCAAAGATAAAGCACTGAGCAAACAGACATGCGTCACTGCCCTCGGGGAGCTTTGATTCTGTGTAGAGGAAGAACGGAGTACCGTAAGCCAAATAAAAGTTGTCGGAGGGCATTAGATGCCAGAGACGTAAGTAAAGCAAGAGGGAGGGAAAAGTAACCAGTCACAGGCTTCGCTCTGGGGAAACCATGCAAACACACTGTTCATAGCTTCAGCCTCAAAAATACTGGGGACCCTCCAGGCTTATAAACTGTGTTTGGGTTGAGATAGAAATTAATTCTAAACTGAGCCCACTTCCACCGGAATTTGTGAACAAAGAAAACTCGCCCAAGGGCCTATCGTACCTACATAACTGCACACTGGGCTTTCTTTCCTAGGACTCCTTGGGTCTTCCAGTTCTAGTTCTCGTCTGCTTAGTGGCTCTCTGCTATCTCTGGACACCACAATACACAGGAGAGCTTTAAAATAGCCTTTCAATTCTCTAGTTTATGACGAGAAAGGAGAACAATAGATGCATGAGTACTAACAGAGGCGAAAGCGGGCCCCTCCTTTGGTTCGGCTTCCTCGTGTACCCTGGGACCACACGGCAAGGTCCGGACTGACTCATCCTGCACCGCACCTGAGTGACCCCATTAAAAAAATAAAAAATAAAAATTCCCCTAGGAATCTGTGTTTATTTTCTCTGCAGGTGATTCGCTTTTCTTTCATCTGCTATGAACGCATAAAGCTCAGAATATGTCGAACATCGCAGCAATTCCCTTCAAAGTACTCACCACTAACTGGGGCCATGTCCAGAGCGCATGTCCCTGCTCTTCCTTATACGTAGCCTGCAGCCTTTTCAGCATAAAGAGCAGTTAGTATGGTTTCCATCTTCACAGCCTTAAAAATGACTTCCAAGAAATCCACCCGCATGCTTCTTTCATTTGAAGTCTGCTTTACAAAAGCATCTTCCTACATCTTCCAACTAAGAGAAATCGTTGTTAATTCTGATTGGAGCCGAAACGGTGATGGCAACGATGCTGTGGAGGTGGGGAGGATGATAATGAACATGATGGTGATAATGATAATGCTTGAAGATAGAAGCCATTTGCTATCGATGGTTTTCTAATCAAAAATTCCCTTTCATAGGTTAATTCCTTAGTGCACCTGATTACAATTTTAACCTCACTGAAGGATTCGGAGGTAACCGCTTAAGAGCCTAATTTGAGAACCTTAACCAGCTAGAAACCCTAAACCCAGAAAAGCCCTGCGGTGAGCCTTCCCCCAACACCATGGTAAGTGTCAGGCTTGTTTCAGAAGTGGTTGTCATGGAAATCTCCAGGCAAAGCATTGCCTCGGCCCAATGGGGATCATTAAGAATTCCTGAGTTGGGCCAACTATGGAGTTTTTGGGGAAAGAAGTCCCTGCCTATAAGGGGCCCTCTTTTACCTGCTCTCACTGGGCACAGACTCCTAAGGAACCCATCCCATCATGAGTCCGACATCAGCTTTCACAAAAGCATCTCAGGATGGGCTTGCTGGTGGCGGTGTGCTCTCCCATCTGCGGGAGGGACCCCAGGGGCTCTTGGATTGCAATAAGACTTAGCTCTAAACCAACTCAGCCAAGTTCACACGCCATCTCCATACCCCAGGCCAGTACCCGGTGACCTGCTTCTATGTGGACGATCAGGAGGAAAATATAGATGAAGCATCACCCACCTGGGAGCCACTGCTCCCCATTTTCCCTTCAAAATAAACAAATAACTCATCCGGCATTTTCAGCCATCATCTAAGGCAAGAGTGAGATGGGTATAGAAATGAATATTTTAATCAGGCTCCCAAGGCAGCTTGCTCCCCTCTTTCGTTAGAGACTGTAATTTGGATGCTATGATTTTCAAAGTCAGTGAAATACTAAATAGAAGCATGGCAGCTGGTGTCATATGGACCCTGAAAATCACAGGGCTGGGAATGGATCATTTGATAAAATAGTCCTAAACAGTTTCAAGTCACATAATGAGGGTTGGTTGGTTTGATTTGTTTGTTTGTTTGTTTTTGTTTGTTTGTTTTGTTTTGTTTTTTCACAGCAAACTTAGTAGAACTTTCCCACTTTCCAAGTATGGTTGTTTAGTTTTGTTTTTTTAATTCCAAAATGCTTTTAAGCTTGCAAAAATGAGCTTACTGCTTACCTTCCCCCTGTGCTGAATTGTCTCTTTTACATTTTGCAGTTAATTTGAAACCTGAGATTGATGACTTCTTTAGTGCTGAGTCACTAGAACAGGAACAGCCAAATTTTCAGTTACGGGTGGGGAAAGTGGGAAGTCTGGAACATTCAGCATATTCCTTGGGGACTAGACATGATAAATGCTGCCGACCCAAAGAATGGTCCTCCCCAAGAATGGTTCTTCTCTTGTAGGTTTTTCCTGGCAATAAGAAAAGGGAGTTTGGGGGTAGGGAGTGTAATTAAATATTTTTATCTCTCCAGGTACCAAATGTGTTATAAATTCAATGCCTGAGTTTTAAGGCCTTAGCACCATCCATTATCCCTTGAATCTGAGAGCAAGAAGTCTCAGTAAATTCTTGCTGACAGCTTAATTAATGACTCTCAGAATCAGATGACAAATCTTGGTGTGGACTGGGATGCCTGAAAAGGGACGAAAAGCCTTGCTCTCATGAAAAATAGCTGTGATGGGCTGAACTGTGTCCCCCTCACACTCATATGCTGACACCTTAACCTCCAATATGTCCCAAGATGACTGTATTTGGAGACAGAGTTTTTAAAGATGTAATTAAGGTTAAATGAGGTCATGAGAGTAGTAGCTTCTAATCAATACAACCATTGTCTTAGTGAAAGATTAAGATATGCACACAGGAAAGGCCATGTGAAGGCACAGGGAGAAGGTGACCATCCACAAGCAAGAAAGAGAGGCCTCCAAAAAAGAACCCGGCTGACGCCTTGATCTTGGACTCTGAGCCCGCGGAACTGAGACGACACCTTTCTGTTGTCTGAGCCACCAGTCCGTGGGACTTTGTTACAACAGCCCGAGAAAACTGACGCAAAACTACCTTGCCAGTGACTGAGGTTCTAGTTTCAGAAAGCTGACTTTGCTCACATGCATGCAGCCCACGAGGGTTGTTGTTTTGTTTTTTTAATATCCAAGTCAGAGAGACGTTTGAACTTGAACTTAAGCATTCAGTTTACACCTGGTCAGATAGAACTTCTGTAAACATGCATTGTCCCCCAGTGATTTCCAAGAGTGAAAGAAATAAGTGATCTTACACGAGTATTTGAAATACCTCGACTCCAAAGCCCACCAAAACAAAACAAGAAAAAAGAGACATTTAGATCACACCTCCGAAGCTCAGTGTTCTGGGCAGAAATGTTAAACCCCAAGTGGTCTTCTGTGGCCAGCGTTGATCTGTTAGCAGTTTACCGCCAGGAACCAGGCACTGTCAACTTCTTCCCTCATGTTGTATATCCCTGGCAACCAGAGGGTGTAAGCTGACAAAAACTAATAAATAAAAAGTAGAACCTTAGGATAGCCCAGCCTTGGTTCCTGCTGAATGTGGTGCTGACTAACTATTCCTGCGTCTCTGCTTTGCCCACTTCCCTGGACCCCCTCTCAGATCCCACCTGCCTTCCCTGAACCCCAAAGCATGCCCCCCAGGCCCCTGCTGGCGCCCTCTCCCGGGAGGGTCCGAAGCCTGGGTGGGCACGGAAGGGCAGCTCTCGTCTGCGCCCCCGGCCTGCCGGCTGGGGCACCTGCAGCAGAGAAAACGCACGAGGGGCTCTCAGGGGGCAGACGGCTGAGCGGGTTGTGGTCACAGCCCGATGTCACATCGACTCCTGCGGCAACTAGACGTGAGCCGGGGCATCTGGGCAAATGCTGCCACCTGTGGATATTTCCCTCACGCCAATGCTCCAGAAAGGGGAGCTGGTGTCTTTCTGAGGCGGGTTGCTCATGGCAGCCCCGTCGCAGAGCAGAGGGCTCGGCGCCGCTCCATCTTCTCAGTCTCGGTCAGATTATTAAGCGACGATTGTCTGCACAGAGGAGAGGAGCAGGGAGAGGCCCCCAGTCAGCGGAGCCCACGGCCTGATCACAGAACCACTAGGCGCTTACGTCTCGGAGGCAACTGCACGGGACTCCAGTGGGATTAAGGCGAGCGCCTTCCGTGCGCTGCTGAGGCTCTGACTGCTCCACAGACCTGCCCAAACCTGGGTCCGGGGTCTTCCGGGGCCTGTCCAGGGCCACGGGGACAAGGACGGGCCCCATGGCCGGGTGGGCTGGAGGCCGTGATGATGCGGACACCCCGGTGGTCAGTACGTCCCGTGGCTGACCATCCGCCTGGCCCCCAGCCGGGGCTCCTGGGCGGCCCCTGCAGCTCGGCCCCCACCCGCCCACCCTGCTCTGTTTGGGGTCTGCTCAAGCCTTCTCCTTTCTCCATAGCTCAGTATCCCCATCGGACAAATGGGTAGATTGACATCCATCCCCTGGATTATCTCAGGGAACAGTGGATGGAAACGTGAGAGGCCCATGGTGGGAAACGTGGAGGAGAATGTGATGCAGCTGCAGAGCGCAGCCATGTGGTGACATCACGTCTAGTCATTCTTAAACACAGATGGCCAAGTGGAGAAACTGGGACCCTGTTCCTCTCTGAATCTCAGTCCAGTGCTGTTTCCAATAAACGACAGCTATGCATCCAACTTGGAGGCTGGAGTCCTTTGGATCGCCCTGGTTCAGCCTGGACGGAGTGTCCCAATAAATAACAATAGTGGGGATAACGGTCTTAGCCATGTTCCCCAGTAAAAGGAGGTGAAGGAAAAGATTTTGTGCTAAAACTTGGAGGAGTGCAGGAGGGAGAGGAACGGAGAATGAGGCAGGGAAGGAAGAAAAGAAAGTATATCTCAGTTCTATGCATCTGGCCACAGACTGGGGGGCCTCGCTGCTTTGTCTTGCTAGCCCTGGAGATCCTGTGAGAACTGCTGTAAGAGATTTTGGGGGTGGGACAAATCAGGGTAACCTCGTGTGGCACTACTTCCATGTACACAAAGTCAGTGCTGCCACTAAAGCTGTCTATCACGGTGACCCCATGAAACTCAATGCCTGCAGGGGTCAGGTGGTGACATAAAAAATGACGGCAGGGAGGGTGGGAACTGGGCAAACTGGGGAGCCCAGGCCCCCCTGAGGGAGCACGTGACACTCAGTGCCAGTCCCCTTTTGCTCTCGAAGAGCAAGGACCCACATTCTATTATCATTTTTCAACAAGTGCCTAAAATTAGGTCTTTCTTTGCCTCTGTTTAAACTTACTATACTTGCCTTGATTACATCATTATGTATTTTTCTCGTGTAATTTTGTTATTGAGATAAAATTTGTATACCATAAAATCCATCATTTAAGATGTACTGTTCTGGGGAAGCCGGGATGGCTCAGCAGATTAAGCACTCACTTTGTAGTCCCCGGGGATCAAGGATCGAATCCTGGTCCCAGCCTGTATGGACCCATATGCTGAACTGGGGCGTGCTTCCCATGTGGGAGGCCCCTAGTTGGATCTCGCCGGGGTGAGCTTCCCATGTGGGAAGCCACCCGGTTCAGCCCCCAACTCGAGGGGGCGTGCCTCCCCAAGGGAGGCCCAGGCCGGTTCCTGCCCTGCACGGCCCCCGCCCACCTGTGTGGAATGAAACCATGTCAAAAACTGATGACATACAACTATGGAGACTGCTCTGGGTCCTCCCCCTTCTCTCTGTCTCTCTGTCTCTGTCTCTCTCTCTCTCTGTCAAAACAATAAAATAAATCTTTTTTAAAAGGCTTTACAATGTACCGTTCAGTGGCTTTTAGTATGTTTGCAAAGTTGCACAACCATCACCACTATTTAATTCCAGGTTATTTTAATTGCTTCAAGAAGAACCCCCATATCCATTGTCAGTCATACCCCGTGTCTCTCTTCCCCTAGTTCTCCCCCGCATCAAGAATCTGTGGTCTGTCTCTATGAATATGCCTATTCTGCATATATCACATACTGGAAATCATACATATGTAGCCTTTTATGACTTGCTTCTTTTAGTTAGCCTCATGGTTTCAAGGTTAACCTATGTTGTTGGGCTTCATTCATTTCTTTGCCTGGTATTTTATTGAACAAATATACCACATTTGTTCATCCATTCATTGATTGATGAGACAATACTAAGCTCTTTCATCAGAGGTTTTGAAACTTCGACTACACTGACCTTTCCATCTGAACTCGAGGATGGTTTTAGAGCGTGGCTGTCACCTGGTGCAGAGTGAGACATTGACAAGTGCAGGTCGATGTTGACGTGTCTCTCCTGTGCAGAGACGAGCCTGCCCCAAATGCTCCTTGGTGTTGTCCCAATGTCCCGGGTCCCTTCTGCAGAGGGATCTGCGGTAGAATTCCATTAGTCCTGGCAGCCCCTGCCCAGGGGTGGGAAGGGGAGCTGCGTGCTCTCCCTGCAGGAGAGGCCACTCCCAGGACTGCAGGCAGCTTCTGACACTAAGGCATGGAGTCTGAGAGTCACCCCACCACTGTGGTGTCCAGCTCACCCGTCACTGAAGACTGACAGGAGGAGGTGCCTGGCGCTCTCACAGCCCTAAATCTTCCTCCTCCAGGTCTTTTTCTCCACTTTGTCAGAGGCACAGGCTGGTTCTCATCAGGGCCCCTGGGCTGGACAGAGGAGAGCCTGTGTCTTTGGTGGGTGGGGCGTGAGTGAGCAAGCGCAGGCCAGAAGCCGCCTGCTGGGCTCCTTAGTGGAAGCCACAGACGCTAATTTCCCACTCGAATACCTCTCATCTGTGCCTTAACGCCGCTGGTGTCACATATTACCTTTGAAACATGGACGTGAAGGGATCCCTGTTGGAGAATGTACTCGGGAGAAGAACTGATCCCTATCTTCTCCTACTTTTATTTCCCAGAGTCCTCCTTTCAGCTCATAGCAGCCCATAATAATATACCCAAGGTCCTCGCCACAGATAAGCCCTGGGAGGTTATTTAATAGAAGCAGGATAGTACGAAAGTCAAGAAGACAACTGTCCTATCCTCTGAGAGCTGAAGACAATTTCCCTCCTTGTCCCACACACATTTGCAGCTAACAGATGAAGTTGACAATTGTGAGAAGATGGGGGCCCCTGTGGGACAGGAACTCAGCACTTGCTCAGCTCAGCGCCATCCATCATGGCGAGTTTTGTCTCTGGGGGTGTCACAGCCAAATTGGCTCTTCAGCTTCCAGCTCCTCAGTTATCTCCTGAAACAAATTTCCTTAAACTGACGCTGCAGAATCCAGCTCCAGAACTTAGCATCCTTCATAAAGCACACAAACCTCAAGAATGTTTTAATTGGCCACCAGTATTATGCTTTCTCAGCAGCCACAACACAAACTTCACAGGTTTCCAAACCTGCATTTATCAAAACTGAAAATTCCTGAGCTTCAAATCAAGAGGACCAAATAATCACACTCCCTGAGGCTTACCGAAGCATTTAATTGGGATAATGGATGTACAGCCAAAAAAGCGCGTTTGCAGTCATTTTATTTTATCCACTTGCAAGGATGAATGTAACTGCTCAATTGAAAAGTAACTAATTAAACAGTCGTATAGTCATTCAGCAAGTGTTTTTTGAACAACTGCTCTGTGCAAAACACTGTTAGGTGTGGTGAAGTGTGCAAAAAAAGTACTAGGATCCCATTGAATGAGGCAAATGATTATAAGTGCCTCTCGTGCACCAAGAATTCTGCTCGACTCTGAGGCACAGCAGTGAGCGAAAGGCAGATCCGCTCCCGCAGGGGTGGGTGAGTGAGCAGCGCCCATCCGTCAGCAGCTCCAACTTAAGGATGGCTTTGTGCTGAATAGGAGACAGTGCAGGGGGGACACGCCTGCGTTTCCTGCAGGTTATTCACACCCGGCACGGAGAACGCTCACTGTGAGCGGGGGTGTCCTGGCAGCATGGTGGCCTTGAGCCCTGCGATTCAGGGCCCTCAGGACAAAGCCACTCTGCCCTCTACTCACTCTGTGCACAGGACATGGAAGCTCTGTGCCTCAGTTTCCCCACCTCTGATAACTGGGCACTCGTGCCTAGTTCACTGTAAATGAGACAGTGCATATGAAGGGCTGGGACAGGTGGTGGCTGTCACCACTGTGTGTCTCAGGAGGTTTGGGTTTGCACTGGATCTGTCTATAACTGTCACACACCGCAGCCAGCAAGGGGGCCCTGAGCAGATCGGGGACCCTCCTGGTCAGGGGCGTGGCCTTGCATGCAGCCAGGGGAACGAGCTGTGAGTCACCCCCATTTGGCAGCGGCTTCAAAGCCAACAAGCCAAATGTGTGACAGCAGTGCCCTGTCCTCCTGAAGCCATCGCTGCACAGTGTGGGTGACAGAACTTTGCCCCCTGCCTCTGCTCCTGATGATGAACAATGACAGTGGTGCTGGTGGTCATTGTATCACAAACTCCACAGTGAGAACAGCCACCAGGAGGGGACACGGCTGGATTCTCTCCAGGAGAGATGTCAGGATGAACCACAGGAAACAGAGTGATGTGTGACCCCGAGCAGCCAGACCTCCCCTGCCACTTCCCTGCCACTTCCCTGCCACTGGTCAGCGGCCGGCTCAAGGTCACACAAACACTGAGTGAAGAAAAGGCTGAAAAGTGAAAACTCTGTCTAATCAGATATTCAGGACTCCATGAAGAGAAAAACAAAGCAGACGGACAAACGAAAGCTGGGCTGTGCACGGAGTTGGAGATCCACTGAAGGGGGACCCTAAGATCCTAGTGCTGCCCCCCGGGCATGTGGGGACCCTGAGATCCTGGTGCTGCCCCCCAGGCATGTGGGGACCCTGAGATCCTGGTTCCGCCCCCCGGGCACATGGGGACCCTGAGATCCTGGTTCCGCCCCCTGGGCACATGGGGACCCCGAGATCCTGGTGCTGTGCCCCGGGCATGTGGGAACCCTGAGATCCTGGTGCTGCCCCCCGGGCATGTGAAGACCCTGAGATCCTGGTGCTGCCCCCTGGGCACGTGCACCAATGGGACATGGTGGTCAGGGACCCACCATCCAGGACAAAGGTGCTGGGGGCACGTGCAGGGTGGTGGGGACGACAGGGCTGCTTCCCCTAAAGGAGACGTGGGTGCTGCTGAGGGCTGCCAGGTGTCCAGTCACAAGGGTGTGTCACTAGCGGTTGTCACGTGCCTCCCCCTGCTCCTGGATCAGAACCCTGAGAAATAGATCCGACGACCTCACAGTAGACGAGGAGGCATCAGCTGCTACTCCTGAGGCTGGTTTGGAGAAGGCACCTTGGCCGTAAAACACACCCTGGCTTCCTGATGTGACGTCCATGGACAGCGTTCTCTCTGCAGAACTGGACACGGGGCGTTTCGGAGTTCACTGCCACGTCCATGGGCCTGGCATTGAATTCTGTTCCACTGTCCAGAGGGAAGGTCCTTGTGTCCCAGCCGCAGATCTGAGAGTTGAAAACCGGATGAAATCGGGCCTCTGGTTCTCCCAGCCAGCTCACCACTCACCCACCTACCAGCACAGGCGTGTGCAATCCGGCTCCCAGCACACAACCAACTAACGCGGAAGTGTGAACATGATGGCCTGAGGGACGTGTGTCCCCAGTAAGTGAGGATCCCGAGTGTGGATCGGCTCCTACAGAGGAACGTCTAACTCAGACCCCATAACTCCAGCTTGGGAGTGTGTTGTTGCAACCAGTATTTTAAAACATTAAATAACAAATGAACAGAAAATAACAGACGGTATCACTTACAGTGAAGGTAAATACTGTTTTGGGGAACTTTACATTGATAAAGTGTGCATGTTACTTGTGAAATAGTTGTCAACAAAAGCTTGAAAAGCAATGGAGTGAAAGAAATGATGGAGGACTTGCTAAGTGTCTAAATAACTGAGTGTCTGAGCAATTTTGCAAGGAAATTACTAACTCCAGGGAGAAGAAAAGACGCACCAGAAAGAAAATGCACCCATATTACAATAATTAGCTCCGCAGAGACGAACAGCTACCTGGTCACATGGCATAAACGCTGATTATGGTGGAATACAAATGGTGATTTGCCCATGGAGGGTGGTGGGCACATGGTGGCAGGAGGAGGAGGAGCCCCCAGGAGGGGCAGCAGCCGCCAGCTCCCCCTCAGGACCCAGCCCCTCAGTGTAACGTAGAAACCCCACTTTTCAGCTGGGCGCATGGCATGCCCCACGAAAACTGGAGTTCACATTTCATCTTGCAGCAGGAGGGCGCCTTCCCAACGCACCCTGAAGTGATGGGTGCATCCGTCCCCTTCTCCCCTGCCTTCTGCCCAATGCGACCTGTGCCCCCTGGAGCAGGGGGACAAGAACAGTGTCTGAAGGTGACAGACAGGGAGAGATAAGAGTCAGGACGCAGCCCGTGGAGCTGCCCAACAGCTCTGGGCCCTGCACACGGGGCTGCCATCGGGAGAGGAACCAAGTTCAGTCCCATTGATGCCACCAGTGTTTTGGCGTCTCTGTCTCGGGTGGGGAACTTACACACCATAAGTGGGGGGTGCACTGCATTGGGATAGTGATTGTTTAATTTAATATGAAGTAGGGACAGAATTCCACCTTGTCCATCAAGCCCACGGCTCCATGAGGTTCACGCAGGTGACACCGCAATGGACTCGTGCCGGCAGAACTGGGAGTGGATTTGGCTCAAGGACAGTGTTAGCTGAGACGGCACAGGGGCGACAAGTTGTATGGAGATGGCCCGCGAGGGACTGCGGGGACCAAGCCTGATGACCCGCCTTCTGTTTCCCAGCTTCGTCAGAGGACAGCCCGTCCTTCGGGAAAGCTGACATGAGGGACCTCAGAGCCGCGCAGTCGCTGGGGTCAGGGGTCAGAGGCCAGACTTCCTCTCAGGAACACGAGGGAACCAACCACCAGTCCAGGAAGCACTGAGGCCTCCACAGCCGACCCCACTCCTGACGCTGTGGGGTCGCAAACGCAGCCCCCGAAGCCTGACCTGAACCCCTCCACTCGGGTCTCTGGCGGGAGGGCAGCCTGTCCCCACAGGGCCGCTCTCTTTGCGCCGTTAAGTGGGTTCATGTTTCAGAGCCGCGTGCCCAGCCCAGGCCCGACCTCCGAGGGTCGCATTCTGAATTCGCTCTCTGGGGCCTGTGTCCTGACCCTGCAATGAAGGGCCTGGTCTCCCCACCCCCCACCCTGGGGTGTTTGCACAAAGGTTTCATTGTCTCCTAGGGTCTGACTCAGCCGTGCCTGGGCCTTCGGTTTCCACAAACACCCACCGCCTGCCTGGGGTCAGGGCTCCCCCTGAGCATCCACGGCGTCTGCATCTGGTGGGGTGGGTCCAGGCCATCCCGAGTTCCTGTGTGACACCAGCCTGTCACCAGGAAGCCTGGGCCCCGTGGAACCCGAGGGTCCAGAGCGGACAGATGCGGCGGCCTGGATGGTCAGAGGGTGACGTCGACACCTCTAAACAGTGAGGAGACGAAACAGTCCTTTGTATTAAACCGCGCGCCCCCCAGGCCGAAGGGGACGGGTGTCTGATACTCTACTGACTGTCTGATGCCTCCTGGGAGCGAAGGGGCAGTTCCCACGAGGCCGTGCTGTCAGCCTCCGCTGCCCTTAATGGAAATCCTCAAACCTGTGCCCCAGGGCGTGGGCTCCATGCAGCTGTCCCGCGACCTCAGACGAGCTCCTTCACTCGTGCTTGTCCACCTGCAAAGTGGGGGCAGTGATGTGACCCGCCTCATGCGCTTGTCAGAGTCAGAGTCGAGGCCGACAATCCGTCATCACTGAGGGCCAACATGTGACACCAAAGTGATGTGGGCACATGGGAGGGAAGGGGACCTGGAGACTCTGGTCACAGGAGGAAAGGCGAGTCTGTCTCAGCTTAAAGGAGGACATGACCGAATGCCCTCGCCCGGCCTGGGCCCCGGAGGCAGGGAAATGGGCATGAGGGTGGTTATGGAAATGCGGGGAGCGGGCACACAGCCACTTCTGCTGCCGGGCCTGCGCCCGCCTTCCCTCGGCCCCTGCAGGTCATTGCCAGAGCCACCCTGCGGAGGGGACACTCACCAGCCAGGAAGCCCCCCTGGAGCCCGGGGCCTCTCCTGGGGACAGAGGACCAGCAGCCCTGCCTTTCCCTGGGGCTGGTTAGAGCCCGTCTTTCAAGTCCCCACGGGGTGAGCCCAGCAGCCCGGGGTCAGGCTGGAGTCAGGCCCGGGACCTGGGTGCACGTGGAGTTCTAGAACCTTCCCCCTCACTCCTGACGCCCTGTCCACACGCCCCCCTTCATGCAGCGACTGGAAGGAGTGGCCACTCTGCCGGGCTCATCCTCTCACTGACTCTGCGCTGGGCACGGTTTCCATGACTCCCCTGGTCTCAGAGGAGTGGGGGCCACTTCTCCAGGAGCTGCAGGGTCGGGGTGATAGGAGGTCCCCGAGAGAGATCCCCGTGCGATGACACAGTGTGACATCCATGGAGAAAACGAGCAGCCTCAGCAGCACTAACGAACGTCCTCCTGTGGAGACTGTGATGTGTGTTTGGTGAAAGGGATCATTAGACGTGTGCAAACATTCCACGAGCCGTGGAAGGGCCTTGGGCGCTGACACGTGATAAATGAGAAAATTAGAGGCTTTGGGAAAATGCAAATATCATCCTTTGTGAATCTGTCCCTTGGCAGGAAAAAAACCACCTGTTTCCCCAAAGCAATGGGCCTCCCTCCTATTATGTCCCCATGAAGGGCTGTGGCTGCTTTAATACTTTTCACACATCTTGATTTGTCGCCCACATGCCCACCACGGCCCTGGCGGCGTGTGGCAGCAAGAAGCGGTCGTTTCAGCCCGTTTTCCTCCACGTTGGTGTTTCTCGACCCTTATTACCCCCCAAGCAGCTGTTGTAGACAGTTTTTCTTCAGCGCCCCTCGTGAAATTTTAAGAGCACAGAGACGCTGTGCAATGGTTTATGTGTGTGGATACATCTGTACTTTCACTTTATCTTTTTACTCCTTAGAACCAACTTTTGACCCCCGTCTGTTGAATGCAGTCATGTGAAATCCGAGGATAGGGAGGTGATCATATTCACTGGTTACCCCACCCCACCCCCGTGTGTTTGGACAACATGGAACTTTGCACCCCCAAACGCCCGGGGATGTCAGAGGCGCCAGGAATGATAATGACGGCTCCCTCCCGGTATCTAAGAGACCTCCGCTTGCTGCTCAGGCGCTGCCCCCCGCTGTGAGGGCCGGTGGCTGTATTGGAGCCTCCTTTTGAAGGAACTAAATTACACCCAGAAGGACCCATATTGTGCCGCAGCTAAGGACACCCTTAACCTCTGCTCAATTTTCTGCTGCTGGGTGTCCTGGGAACGGGGGTGTTTACTCCGGTTGGGACAAACCTTTCTTCATGTGCGATTTCGTGCCAGAGTGTTTGCTGCTCTGGGCCGAGGGTTTTCAAAGAAACCCGCCCATGGG
>PVKE010019946.1:0-27969 GCA_004027555.1 Craseonycteris thonglongyai | reverse complement strand
CAGAAGGAAACAGAAGCATAGAGAACGTGAGTGACGTCCTGAGATCACAGAGCAGGTGAGTAGAGAGCTACCTCCAGAGATTTGAAATTAGGGAATCTGACTCCAAGTCTAACCACCAAACTAGATACCTCTTAGTTGGGCAAGTTCTTTCTCTTCTATCCAAACAAAGCCACCGTCTGCTCCAGTAACCCATGAGCTGCTGCCCCATGGGGATTACTGGGCAAAGGTTCCTCTTTTCTGCTTTCAGGCCATGCCATTTAAGTCATGGGTACAGTGGATGAAAGGAAAGATCAGACCTTCTGGGGTCAGAGATCTGTCCTTAGACGCTTCACCTGTCCTGAGCTTTTTCACACCCATCTCTCTCCATCCTACAACCCACCATCGACCACATGTCCCTTAAAGTTCTGTCCACTCCAACCAAGACTTGGGTTCCTTTGAAGTGTTAGTTTCTTTTGTGGTGGTAAATTTTACTGTCCACAGCCAGTAGTATGGCTCTCAGTAAATATCACCCTTCTTCTCACTTGGTCCTCATCATATACAAAGAGGACCGCCTCTTTCAGACATAGGCTGAGGACTGTGCTGCTGGAAAATGGATTCTTGGTATCATCTCAGGGAAGAATTTAAAGACGCACCAAACAAGTGAAGCAGGCAGTGAATTTATTAAAGGTGGACAATATACTGTCAAGAATGTGAGAGCAGGCTAGCCCAGAAAGAGCAGCTGCCCCAAAGAACAAAGAAGTTTGGGAATTTATTGGTCTTAAAATGATGGCGCAGATTATTCTAGTTTTAGGGGTGGTGTTATAGGCATTCCCTGGCTGACCATTCTTTCCCGTTGGGAGGAGGGATTTTTGTCCTTATTTGACTCTTGTCAGAACCGTCATGGTATCACAGGGAGCAGGGATTTTTTTTCTTGGCTGCCATGTTAATAATAATATATAATCTATTATAATTAAAGTTCACTGAAAGTCACACTGTGGTGTCCTGGGTTGGCTGTCAGCTGCTGAAATCTAGTTCTGGTTGGTCTAGTAGCTGCACCACTTGTCTTAAAGATGACCTCATCTCCTTCCTCCTTTGTCTCCCCTCACCTCCTCTTTGTCACCCTCTCTCCCTGTGGCCCTGTTCTGTCTGCCTACAGGAACAACTAGAGATGCACCAGTGAGCAAAGCTAACATGGTCCCTGCCCACACAGAGTTTGTAATCTAGTGACGTAGACAAGCATATTCAAAGAATGACACGTAAATGTCAAGTTATACTGTGACAAGTGCTATATAAAGGCAGGGTGCAGAGTTTGATGAACCCAGAACGGACACTTGACCTACTCAGGGAGTTCAAGGAAGTCTTTCCTAAGGAGTCAGTACGAAGTGCAGATCTGGAGACCAAAGAGAGTGTGTCACAGGCAGGCCTACCCAGAGCCCCTATGCCAGGCAGGAAAGAGTGTGGTGATTTTGCGGAAGTGAGAGAAGGCCAGCGTGGCCAGAGAACAGAGGACAGGGATGTGGTCTGTGATGAGGGAAGAGACGTAGCAAGGGCAAGACTGCAGAGCCCCTGATAAGGATCCGGGCCTAGAGCCCTGCCACAGTTCTTTCACGTCTGGATGCTAAGAGGACCGCGCTGCAGAAAAGCTAAATCCCATTTCTGGAAATGAGACCAATGGGGTTGTTTGGATAGTTTGTGTTTGTTTGTTTGTTTGTTTGTTTGTTTTTAAAGTTTTCAGGTGATTCTATTGTGAAACAAGGGGTGAGAATCGCTTATTGCCCTGTCGCCATGGGAAATCATACATGTTTAAAAGAGAACATGTGTACTGTGTGTCTTTAGGGGTAAATGGATGCCATCATCAGATTTACATTTCAGAAGCATCCTTTGGAGTTAGGGAGTTGAAGTTAAGAGGTTTCAGAAAGGAGAACAATTAATTGGCTACTAAATGTTGCAAGGATGGATGGGGTAGCAGCGATTGAGATGAAAAAAAGAGATGGATAAATATGGGAGATCTTTTTGTTGGTTAAACCACTGGTACTGGTGGAGTGACGAAATGATGAATTCAGTCTAAGGGAGAAGAGAGAATGATCACCAGAGTTCTGTCTACACAGCAGACTGGATAATTATGCTGTGTTGAGATCAGGGCAAACATTATACCCAGACATGGTTAGAGTGGGGGTGAGGCTTTAATTTTAACATGTTAAGTATGCTTTCATTTCATCATGTGCTTTATTTCTTCAGATCATCTCTGTGTCACTCACTATTTCTTGCTATTATTCATTAAAATAAACAGCAACAACAATAACCGCAGAAAACTTGAGCACTTACTCAATTGGAAGACACTTTGATGAGTAAATAAACTATCCTAGGAAATACACATGTTTTCCTAGCAAACATTGTTTCTGTATCATCCTCTCCAAAACCTTTTTTAAGATGTTTCATGCCAGGGACAGAAACCCCCCTCCAATAAGCTCAAACAAAAAGAGCATTTTATTGTAAGGATATAAAAGTATTTCACGGAATACGTAAATGAATCCGCAGCTAGGTTTTGTGGAAAACTAAAATCAAAACTCATGACTTCATGGTATCTCTGCTCAGTTCTTCCTCTCTGCACAGCTGCTTTGTTCTTTTTTCTCTGTCCTCACAAACCAGTTTCCATCACTTTCCTTGTCAAGATAAAAGAAAACACGGCAATTGAAAGCTTATGAGGTCTCACTGTTAGAGCTCAGATATCAGAGGCCCTCTCAATACAACATCCCAAACCCTGAGGCACTCACAGGCTCCTGTGAGTCCTCCTCGGGGCCAATCAGCAGTGGCCAGGAAGTAAGACCCAAGGAAAAGTTTATGATCATGCCACATTTGTTCTCGCACTGCACTGAACTGTGGCCCAAATGGATGCTCCTGTGATAGTCCATAGGGACTGCATTGGGCCTGGTGGTTCACGTCTTAAAAAGGTAGGGTCTGTCAAGTAGTGCGAGTTTGCCATTACATCCCAATTGAGTTAGCATAAATGAATCACAAGATCCAAATGAAAACGATTCCAAGAAGGTTGAGAATTTTACAAAATATCTTATTTCTCTGGACGGGTATTGTTATGGCTCTGAAGTTTCCAAAATTTCTCAAATGTTATGTGAGATAAGGGGTGTCCAATCTTTTGACTTCCCTGGGCCACATTGGAAGAAGAACAATTGTCTTGGACCACACATAAAAACACTTAACACTAATGACAGCTGATGAGCAAAAAAAAAAAAAAAAAACTTGCAAAAAAGATCTCATAATGTTTTAAGAACTTGGGTTGGGCCGCATTCAAAGCCATCCTGGGCCTCCACTTGGACATGCCTGTGTTAGATAGGGATGTATGCCAATTAGATTTCATTTGTGTGTGATGTGGACTCTGAGGTTTTGAAATGATTCAGCAAAGCAATGCACTACTTCTGAAATGAGACTGATTCTAAATATCATCTGCACTTGTGTAGATGAAAAATTATATAGCAAATTCTAGTTCTTTTGATTCTCATTAGTATTTGATTAACACTGAGACTCCCCAAAGACCTAAGAGAAAAGCAGGAATTGATACTTCACTTGCACTTGGGAAAATATGTACTTTGTTTCCTTAGAAAGAAAGAAGAACGTGTCAGATGACAAGTCATGAAGAAGTTGGTTTTGACAGTGTATTCTTTTGAAGCTTTAAGATTAAAATGATAAAAGATCATTAAAAATTTATTTTTTAATTTTAAAAAGCTTTGCAAGTTATTAGTGATGAAAATGATTATAATTCAGGACCTCTTATGAAAATACTAAGAAATAATCAGGTCGGTCTTCCCATTCTAACTTCCTGAGGTGTGGTCAGTCCTCTTTGCAGACTCTATACCTCATGTGTTTATGACCTTTGGAATTTCCCTCACGCTATTTACAATCCAGTTGGTATTAAACAAACACATGGTTAGTAATGTTTATAAAATATTCCCCAGTGTCTAGAAGACAATCTACATTAGTTGAAAGAGAAGTCAGGGGCTGGAAATCCAAAAGCAGGCTTCAGTGGCCCTGCAGGGCTGGCCCTCGACAGAGTTGTGAAGTAGGTCATTTGTCCTGAATGCCCTTGAACCCCTTTGTCATCACGGACTGTGTTTTCTCGCTTTTGGCCTCTCTGTACTTAACTTTACCTCTCCTTTCCATGTGCTGGATGGTACCTAAAATTCGCTCCAATGTTGCTCTCAATTCCTTTCAACTAATTCCTGCCAAGTAAGGTGCTCATTGAAAATTGAGGTGTTATCTCCAACATGGCAGAAGTGCAGCACTTCAATTCTAGGCCTGGCTCTGCTATTATCACTCAGTATAATCTAGGGGTCATTTTTTTATGTGCCCAGATTTCAGTTTTCTCATTTTGAAAAAATTATTGGGAAGGAGTTATGTAGATAGTAAGCTATCATTCAGATAGTAAGTCATTCGTGTATATAACAACAGCCTTCAGTGTTTGTAATTTTTAAAGGTGTAAGAAAGACAGGCCTGTTCTTCTCCAGTGTAGTTTAGAGCAAGGCTCAGCAACTCTTTTTTTTTTAATCCAGGTCGTAAATATTTTAGGTTTTTTGGGTCATATGGTCCCTGTTGCAACTACTGACTCTGCCATATTAGCATGAAGACAGCCATAGACAACAGGAGTCATTTACAAAAATAGGTGGTCGGCCAGAGTGGGCCTGCAGTTTGTAGGCCCCTGGCTTAGAATATCCTGTGTGGAACAAAGTTTTATGGGGTCATAGCTCAGCACTACCAGCTACCTACCCTTTTTATGCCACAGTTTCCTCATCTGTAAGATGGGAGAAAAGGTACTATGCCTACCTGTTAGGGTGCCTGTGGATTCATGTGTGTAAAGCACTTGGACCAATGCTTGATTCATAGAAGTGCTGTTGAATACTATTATTATTCTCCCCCTGTTCAGCTTCCTTTAGGGTTTCAGCATAATGTTTTTCTATTGATGGGCTTGGCCCTACAACCTCTTCTGCATGGAAGGGTACTTGGGCAAGAACCTGCCAGGTGCAGAAACACCTACTCCTGTAAGGAAGCTCTTCTATGAACGTTCTACTTGTGAACAGCCTTAGATATACTCAAAACTTCATAGCAAAGCGAAAGCACGTCCACTTGGACTGTTGCAAACTAATAGCTCTAGCATTCACTTGCATGACATTACTTTGACTCTAAAGACAAATGATCATGTAGCCTTCTGCAAGGTAGCCTGTTGGTAAGTCAAGAAGTTGCTGAACCCCCTTCCAAGAAATAATGAATAAGGAAAAGTTTAGTAAAGCCACCTCACGTTAGGAAGATACCAAGACTTTGGTACTTAGTAATACAAGATTCTTAGTATTGTACAGAAATTGGTGAGGGCAGGTTCCCTGAATGAAGGGAATATTAGGATTCAGTTTTAATGGGGTCCAACATGGACAGTGGAAAGGAGGCGGTATTGGTGGATTGTAGGGTGTGTGCCAATAGCCATGACTTAGGAACAGATACATATGATTTTTTTCTCTTCAAATTCAGTGACTCAAGAAAAAAAAAAAAGCAGGAATTGGCAACTCCTTTGCCATGGGATTGTATGGTAGAGTATTTTATAGCATTTCAGTTTCAAAGAAATTTTGCCTTCGATTGCATCATCAGCCTGCATAGTTCCTCCTATTTTTCATGTGGCACAGTGCCCAAATTATGCACAAGATTATTAATCTTTTACAAGGGCAATGTTGACAGACCTGTAATCATGTATAAAAGTCATAAATCTTTTCTTCAGTAAGTCAACGGTGCCTGTTATATTTGGCACGTATTTACCAGTCACTAGCTAAACCAGAATGATAGCAGTGAAGCAACAGGCTAGAACAGTGAGTCCTGCACCTGGATTTAAGAACTTAGTTTCTCATCATGATGTTGTTACTAATTAGCTGTGTGACTTGGAGCATTGTCTCAGTTTGTAACATAGAGACAGTTTTCTAACTTCTTTGGGACTCAGTTTCCTTATCAAAAACTAGGGAGTTAGATGCATAAAGTACTTGGCAACTCTGTACTTCAAGATCACCCAAGAAGAGAGCTGAGGTGATCCCAGAGGCCTGAAATTTTGTATTGAGCAACCCACATCCTTTTGGGCCCTTTCAAAATTTCTCCTCAATTTGTGGTGATGATATATCAGTTAATAGTGATAGTGGTTAGACTGAAAGTTGCCCAGAAATGGTATCTCACAGATGCAAAATGAGGAGCACATTAAATGGAAGACAGGCATCACTGAACAATGAGGCAGCATGTGCTGCAGCCAAAAGGCCCAAGTGGAGAGTCGGTTCTGTTGGGTACCATCTTTGGGACCTAGGCCCAATCACAGAGCCTTCCCAAGTCTGTGTCTTTATCTGTAAAATGGAAATCACAATACATGTTCTGCCTACAACCTAGGACAGGTGCATTAAATAAAGCCATTCATGTAAAATCCTTCCTTAAACATAAAAATTAGATGCCAACGCCATCATAAGCATGGCTTCCTTCTTAGACATCAGACATGCTTTTTAAACATGTAGTTTTTAATAAAAGAAATAGATAACTCACCAATCATCCTGAACGATCAGTAGCCATTCCTTCAAAACACATTTTATTCATAACTAAAGAAAGAAAATCTTTGTTAACATTGTGATACAGCCACCCAACAAGGATTTTGTGTTAAAATAATAGATTCCAGCCCATTTCAGAAAAATCCAGTACTGTCAGGATACAGCCTCACTTGATCGAAAGGGTTTTCTTTGCACGCACAGCTTGGAGAGACACCGAAAAGGCTGTGTGATAAGAGCTAGATTGGGGAGGCTGATGGTAATGTGCTTCCTTTATTTTGCAAGGCTGGTGGAATACTTAGGGCTGGGTTCTGTCAGAAGCACCAACCGTTCTGGATCCCCTCCAGTGGTGGGAACAAAGGCTGGGGTTTCTTTTGAAAAATTCTTTCTGAGCAGTGAGATTGTCCAACACAGTTTCCTTGATAAAGGGCTCATTATCCATCGGTGTGACTTTGCCCTTAATATTCATGCTGGCAGTGCCAACATGAGCATATTTAAGCAAATCCTTTTACCCGGACAGCTGGAACAGCACCCTAACGATTTATGCCAGTGCTCAAAGCTTGGGTGAGGATTGTAATCCACTATAGGTTAAATTTCCAATTAGTTGTATCACCAACAAATATAGTTTATCAGCTTGCTTTTCATTGTATTTACAGTTCTTGCCACTTTTTTCAAATGCAAGTCCATTTTCAAATTTAACAAATGGTAGAATGTTTCAGAATTGCTTCTTTGGTTTAATGGTTCAACTGACACATCCTCATGGACCTAAAATCTGTAGTTGCTTTTGTTGGGATAAGGTGGCTTCAGAAATTTGGGATAAACTGACCTTCTGAGAAAGAAATCAATACAACAATTAATACATGATGAATCAGTCTAAGAGAGGGAATCTGTAAATGGTAAAAGAAAAAATCTTGTATCACCCAAGTCTAAAGAAGGTGATTAAGTTTTAGTCTCTAAGGCAGACAGGAATGTGATGTAAGCTCAGGACACTGGCTGAATGCTAAGTGTACTATAAGCTTTGTGACAAAATTTTAATCAGTGTGAAGTAGTTTCATAGAGCTCACAAAAAGATGTTGTAGAGTAAGAATGATTCCATGTTTATGATAGTACCAGGGAGAAAGATCCTGAGATGCAGGATATAAACATTCTGCTCCCTAGGAAGATGTACTCCACTGGGTGCCTGGAACATTTCAGTAAGGTGTTCCAAAACCAGGAAGAAATATCACTCCATTCTCTCCCTCACCATTTACTCTGAATATTTTCAGGTTCATCCATGTTGTAGCATGTATTATAACTCGGTTCTTTTTTATGGCCAAATAATATTCCATGTATTTATATACCATATTTTGTTTATTCATTTGTTGAGGAACACTTGAGTTGTTTCCAGATTTTGGTTATTGTGAATAATACTGCTATAAACAATGGCATACAAGTATCTATTTAAGTTACTTCTCATTGTAATTTTAATTTGCATTTCCCTAGTAACTAAAGATGTTGAGCTTCTATGTATGAGATTATTTGCCATCCATATATCTTCTTTGGTAAAGTGTTCAAATCTTGTGTCCATTTTTAAAAACTGTGTTGTTTGCTTTTCTATTATTGTGTTGTGAGAATTCCCAGTATATTCTAAATGCATGTCCTTTGTTAGATACATATATTTTACAAAAATTTTCTTCAAGATATGGCTTTTTATTTTTGAAACAGTTCTTATGAAGAGCAGAACATTTCAATTTTGATGAAGTCCAATTTATTGATTGTTTCCTTATCTAATTCATGCTTTTGGTGTGCTAATACTTAGATTTTTTTCGAAGCTATGTTCTCTTTTAGAGATTTTATAGTTTCAGGTCTTAAATTGTACATCTATGATCCATTTCCAGTCAGTTTTTTAAGTGAGGGGATGTTAGCATCAAGGTTCCTTTTTGCTTGCACGTGGCTTTCCCATTGCCCCATACCTGGCGATATTTCAGTTCCACTTGTAGATTGTGTGGTTGGTGACGCTGCTGCTATGTCCCCAAATCTGGCTCGAACTTATTCCGACCGTCAGAGGTTCTATATGAACAGCACTTGCCTTCTATTGCTTTCACAGTTACAAATATAAGAATTTTGTGTTGAGTTTTAACCCTCCGGACCTTTTTTCCCTTATAGAGCACCCACTGTGTACCAAGAAGTCTACCAACTGCTGCAGTTGTTCAAAAATAAAAAGTGGCCCTTGCATTCAAGAAAGTAACTACGAAAATACCGGTACTTGTTTCTGTGTTTTGCATTTTATGACCTCAGCTGGTATTATTACACCATAACTTTTTTTAAGTCCAGCTTCTTTATTATAGGGGATCTTGAGAGCAGATACTCTGAGTGAAATTTAACTGAAACTGTCACTATGGTGGCTCATTACTTTTATATTGGTTGATTTAGTCTTATTTCCAAAGTATGAGGTCTAGCGAGCTAAAAGACGCCCAGAGTATAAATTATGATCAAGAGGACTTTGCACATGGCTAATTATGGTTGGAAATGTTTTCCAGGATACAGTCAGGAAGTTGCCTCTCCTAATATTTCAACGTGCTTAGCAACTTGTATAGACTTAGCAATAAAAAAAGGAGAGTTACAGTTGTGTTAGCCTTCTGAATCCTCACTCCGCTGAAAACATTCCAACCAATAGTTTTTTTCACATTTCTTTTAATATATATTTAAGCTGGTTAGTTCACAGAAGTGGGAGATTTTAAATTAAGTAATACAAAGATCTATTTTTCCCCCTCCCAAACATTTTAACTATCAGAACAGAGAGGAAAAATAACAATATTGGGCAAAATTCTACAATGTTTTGTCCCATGGTTGCTAACTCTGGTATTTCACCTATTACCAACTCTCAGTAATCGAATGCCTGGTGCTGTGGAAAACAGAAGATTCAAAATACATGGGTCTTTAGATTAACAGTTTGACAGTCCAACGTACCAGTTATCTTCTTGGCTATACTTACTTTTAGGTCCATTTAATTCTGTGATGTATAATGTTATAAAACCATACACTGGTGGTCATCACACTTTAGTGCCCTAACCCAGGTTCCAAAAAATGTTGAATTAATTACTAGCATTTAATACATGGGAAATTGCACATAAAAAACTGGATTTTCAAGCTTCTCTCTGAAAATAGAAAGGACTGGCAAATCTGGGCTGTCTTCCCTGTGTGGCAACAAACTCTAGTACCAGCTGCTTCCTGTAAGACAGCTATTTGGGTGCTAGTCTCTCCCCCAGCTAACTTTCCTGATGTTACCTTTCCAACCCAGTCCCTCCAAGGAAGTGGTCTTAAAGCTAGTTTCACACTATTAATAAAATCATATAAGGTATCTTAAAAGCTGTTGATGCCTATATCCCACCCCATAGAGATTTTGATATAATCCATCTGGAGTTCAGGTCAGGGCATGGGATTTTTATAAGTTTCCAAAGCACTTCCAAATGGATAGCCACCACTGAGGGCCCCTGTCTAAGACAGAGCATCTCAAAGTATAACGTGCATATCAGAGACCTGTGGATCTTTGTTAAAATGAAGATTGTGATTTAGTAGGGCTGGGATAGGGCCTGAGATTCTGCATATCCAACAAGCCCTTAGATGGTGCCAATGCCGCTGGTCTTCGGACCTGTCTTTGAGAAGTAAGGCCCTAAGGAATTTGTATTTGTTTTGTTTTATTTTATTTTATTTATTTATTTATTTATGTCTTTGGACCTATCTTTGAGAAGTAAGGCTCTAAGGCATTTGTATTTGTTTTATTTTATTCATTCATTCATTCATTCATTCATGTCTTTGGACCAGTCTTTGAGAAGTAAGGCTCTAAGGCATTTGTATTTGTTTTATTTGTTTGTTTGTTTGTTTATTTTTGAATCCTAAAATACATAGTACTTAGATTTCAAGTGTATTCTAGCACTCACATCATTAGAATGGCTGGAGTGATAGTGGCAAATGAAAGTTTCCTACTGGTCTCCCTTGGGGAGCGCACTTCTCAGCTTACTGTGACTACTGAAAGCCTTTCAAGGTGCCAGAGGCCTTGACACCCTTACATCTGACTTCTAAAATACACGTTCACTGTCAGCAATTTGGTAAATTCTACATCCTCTGACATTTTGAGCTTCTTGGTGGTGGCACCACCTGCCAGCCAACAGCTTGGCTATTACTGATTGAACTGTGGTGTTTGTGCTTATTTGAACATTTTTTTATTTTTTTTTAATTTTATTGTTTTTGACTGAGACAGAGACAGACAGAGACAAAGAGAAGGGGGAGGGCCTAGGGCAGTCTCCACAGTTGAACTCCATCAGTTTTTGACATGGTTTCATTCCACACAGGTGGGCAGGGGCAGCGCAGGGCGGGAACTGGGCTGGGGGCCTCCTGCGTGGGAGGCATGCCCCCTTGAGCCAGGGGCTGAATCAGGGGGAAGAACCGAACTGGGGGCCTCCTGCATGGGAAGCACACTGCAGTTCAGCACATGGGTCCACACAGGCCGGGGTCGACTCGATCCCTGGTCCCCAGGGCTGCAAAGCAAGCACCCAACCTGCTGAGCCATCCCATCTTCCCCTATTTGAACATTTATTATAGTGTTTTTCAGTCTGCATTCCCAGATGCCCTAGACCAGGGCTGTCTAATCTTTTGGCTTCCCTAGGCCACATTGGGAAAAGAATTGTCTTGGGCCACACATAAAATACACTAACATTAATGATAGCTGATGAGCTTTAAAAAAAAAAGAAAGAAAAAAAATCTCATAACATTTTAAGAAAGTTTACAGATTTGTGTTGGGCCACACTCAAAGTTGTCCTGGGCCGCATGCAGCCCACAGGTGGGATAAGCTTGTCCTAGATGTAGAGCAATGTTTCTCAGTCTCTAGCATGCATCAGGCCACTTGGAAGGCTTATTTAAACAGGTTGCTAGGCTCCGCCTTCAGCATTTCTGAATCTGTGAGAACAGAGAATTTGCATGTTCAACAAATTCCCAGGAGATAGCGATGTGGCTGGTTCAAAGGCCTTGGCGGTTCTCTTGGCCTCACAGTATGGCTTCTTACAAGAGTTCCATTTTGGGAGTCCAGATAAGATTTTATTAAAGAAAAAAGTTTTTGTTTTTTAGTTTGAATACTGCTGTTTTGTTGCTTTTTGTTTTATTATTTCATAGAAATCTATGGGAAATTAAAATAAATGAAAATGTTAATATTTGTGATATGAGGGGCAGGTACCAATGTAATACAGATAAAACAAAGACTGAAGTTACTCTGTGCATAGAAAAAGAGCCCTATTTTCTTTCCATGGGACACTCTTTGGACTTATACTATGTGTTCCAGTATGATGGGGAAATTTTTTAAATTGTACCCACCATCTACTGAAAATAAATGACTGAATTCTATTGAAAAAAGAAAGCTTTGTTAAGGACTCCATGCTATTTTCAGGTTTGAAAGAATGAGTACCCCATTGTATCAGTCCCTAAGTCCCTTTCCAGGAACTCATCATGTGCAAAAGGAGAAGACAGCTGGTAAGGTTTCTTCAGACCCAAACCTAAAGGAAATGCTGTAAACATCACAGCAGTTACATCTCAGCTTATTGGGTTGGATCAAAGTAATTCTACCACAGGTTGAGACAGCTCACTTTATTTACAAAGCTCAAACAGTATATGAGGCCCTTCATTTCACACACTAGATGGGAAGGGTGTAAGAAGGATACTTGGAAAACTTTGTATTTACTTTTAGGTAGAGTGGATTCTTAGATAGGCAGCTGTCTGCTTCAGCATCTCCACCTCAAGAGACATGTTGGAATAATAGAAACACCAGCACCCGAATAACCTAAAGTAGAACGTTTCCGTTAGAATGTGAGTCACCTTTAAAAATGACTCTATTTTCTAAGGACAGTCAATAAATTTCAGGATGTTCTTTCCTCTACTTTCAACACCCACTGGAATAAACCACTGAATTCAGAGTTTGACAAAAATCTAAGTGCTTCGTTTTTTTTTAAGTAATATTCTTGCAAGGGGATTGGGAAAGGGCTATAAAAGGACTTTAGGGCAAGCAGGCTGGACGGGTGCAGATCTCAAAACTGGCAGAAAGAGGCATCTGGGAGGTTTTTTAAAAAGCAGACTCTTACATGTTTTAATGGAAAAGAGTGGAACACAAGGTTCTGGCACGCCTTCTTACCCATCAGTGGAAGGTTTGAACCAACAGGTTTTTCTTGAGCCACTTAAGTCATGATTATTAGTCGAAAGCTAACAGACTGACGGGACAATATAATTCACGAGAGCTTCCTCCACCGACCCCAGGAACGAACAACGTGGGGGCTGCGGTCTACCTGAGCGACCTCCGTCATCTCGGGACTGGACGGGATCCGCCAGAGTGCGCCCTCCTCGTCAAACTCCCCTCCGCGGGCCCGCCTGGCTCCCGGGGGCGGCGGTGCCAAGCTCTAGGGTTTCATGGCAGGCTGCGGGCGCCCGTCCGGTTCACCCTTTCACCCCTCCTTCATGTCCAGGCGTCACGCGGGGTGGCGTGGTGTTTCCACCCACTCCCGAGGCTGTGCTGGCGAGGCCGGGAATCGCAGGGCCTCCCCGCTTTGGCGAGCCCTGGAATCCGAGTCCTCCCGGCCCCAGCCCCTCTGCCGCGGGCGCTGCCGGCTCGGAAGAGGCTGGGGTTTGTTCCAAGACGCTCGAGTTAGAGACGCAGCCTCTAAGTCTGAACTTGTCCTCGACCTCCCCCAGCCCCGCCGCCTCCGTCCCAGGGACGCCCAGCAGCCGGCTCCGCGCGGGCGGGCAAAGACCCCGGGCGCTTCACAGCGGAGCTAGCGTGCAGCCCGCACGCCCGGGCTTCCCTGCGGCGGGGGCGGAAGACGAGCGGGGTGACAGAAAGGGTCCCCGAGGCTGGAGCTCCGCCCCCTGGCCGACGGCTGGGAGGCCTGCACTGAGCGCGGCGGCAGGGGAGGAGGGCGGGGCACCAGCGGAGAGGGGCGTGGCCGCGGGCGCTGGTTGGCTGGAGCTCGGGGGCGGGGCGCGCGGGGCGGGGCCGGAGGCGGGGTGGACGCCCGGCCCCGGAGCTGCGAGCGCTGGGAGAGCAGCTGGAGCCGAGTTGGAGGAAGAGGCGGCTGCGGCGAATCAGGCGGGCGAGCGGATTGGAGGCAGCGAGCCCCGATCGGGAACGGCGGGTGGGTCGGAGCCGGGTCAGGCGCGTCGGAGCCGTGCGTGCAGGAGGCCGCCGCTGCAGTCCCGGCCCGGAGAGGAAGGAAGCCCGCCGGCGGGGGAGGTGAGCGGCGGCAGCGGGTCCGGGTGTGTGTGCCCGGGAGGGGGAGGAGGTGCGTGCGCGCGCGGCTGTCGCCGCTCTCTTCCTGTCACCAGCAGCCGCTTCGCCTTCAGCAGCGCCGAGCCGGGGAAAGCGGCTGGCCGCAAGTCCTCCCCGCCGCTGGCACCCCTCGCCCGCCGGGCAGCCGTCCTGCGTGCTCCCTCCCGGCCACCTCCTGGTTCCCGTTTCCACGGTGCTCTTCGGAGCTGGCTCTGCACGCCGCCGGGTGCATCCGTCCCCGGAGTTGCAGGCGACCTCGGGCTTCTCTCCCCACCCCTCTGTCACCGCACACTTTTGCGGGTCCCCACTGTCGCCTTGCTTCATTTCCCAGGGCCCTTCACCACTGGAGAGTGCCCTGACCTGGCCGTTGGCTCTGCGTTAGCGGAAAAGAGCGATGCCCTCCTCCGCGCCATCCAGCTGCAACCGGGGTCGCTGCTAGGGCCCTTCGCTAGGCGGGCGGGGCGGCGATGGTCCCCGGAGCTCTCCCCCAGCCCCCTCCCTCCGAAGTTCGTCTCCCTCCTCTTCCGGGATGGGGGAAGTGCGCCTCGGGGAGGCTGGTCGCTGAGGCCGCAACACAGCATCTAGTGCCGGCCAGGCCTGGGCAGGTTGTTGGAGACACACGTTTCCTCGGGTCTTGGAACAACCCGGAAAACCCAGTGTGACTGGAGGGACTTGCCCAGCAATATGGAGCCGGCCAGGGAAAGGAAGAGAGCGTGCAAACCCGAGCTAAAATATCGTGGGGGAATAGTCTGGAAACCATAGCTTTTAACACTCACTTCCCAAGGGCAGAAATCGGCTCTCAGATCACAAGACAAAGAACGGAGAAGCTCAGGCCAACCACTTCAGTCCAGAAATGTACTTTGGTAACCAGAATTGGAGCATGAAATGTAAGGGTGTGAGCGGGATGGCTGTTGCATGTTGCATGTTGCATGCAGCATGTGTGTGAACTGGATTGGGGGAAATTCTTATGCTTCTCGGAGCGCTGCTAGTACCGGAAAGGTCTCACTTCCACGGTTAATTCCTGCGGGAGCTGCAGCGCTGTTAGTAGGGGAGTATGAGTTTACTCATATTTGAGGGTTGTAAGACTTTGGAAACGATAGGTTGTTTTTTGTTCGTTTTTTTCCCCCTTTTTCTTTACTGTTTTGTTTTTTTCTGTTTTTTCTCTTTGCCAGTCAGTGCAAGTAGTTCCGGGTTTTGAATGCAGCATGAGATTGTCGTTACAGTGTGATAAGGTTTTAAGTTTTAATTGTTAGGCGGGACATTCACAAAGTTTATTGACCCAGACTTTATGTGGAATTGTATTTTAATATTTCGTTAGCTTGTGTTGCGTTTTGCCAACTTTGAAGATGCTAGGAAAGGTTGGAGCAGTAAACAGGTTCATGTTTGAAGCAATCTATCAGAGCAACGGATCTTCAAGGTGTAAATCATTGGGAATTAGGTGACTAATGCAGAGAAGATCACAAAACCTCTTGTATCTTTGAAAAAGAAAATAAAAAGCCCCCCGCCCCAGCTATAAATTTTTGACAGATTACACTGTTGTTGAAATATCAAAAGTTTAAAAGCTGTAGTTTTCTTAAGAATAAAAGTTACTTAAACTTTGGAAAGCAAATGTTTTGGTCATTGTAAAGAAAATACACTAAGAGTGATTTTCTAGTTGGGTGAAGTGGTTCCTTCTAAAGTTTGGGAAGGTGTGTTTGGTTCAGAATCAAGGTTGAAACTAGGAAGGCCAATAAAGGAGGCTGCCTTTCAGAAGTACTGGGTTCTGTCACTGGCCTCATGCACTTCTATATGACAGTCACAGGTAGGTATTAGTCATACCTTTGCCATAGAAATGTATAGAATTTTACAATTGGAAGAATGGTTTATGTATGTGATACTGGCTCTCAAAGTGTCATGTGCATTTGCTATATATATATATATATATATATATATATTTGTTTTAAGATTAATTTCTTTATTTTTTATTTTATTTTTTATTGTTTTTGACAGAGAGAGAGAGAGAGAGAGAGGGAACTGAACTGGGGGAACTCCCCAATTCAGCACATGGGTCCACAAGGGCCGGGGCCGGGATTCAATCCTCGGTCCCCGGCGCTGCAAAGTGAGCGCTTAACCCACCGAGCCATCCCGGCTTCCCCTGCTGTATATATTTTTAAAGATTTATTTTACTGTTTGAGAGTAGGTGTGTGTGTGAGAGAGAAAAGGGAAAAGGGCCCAGAGCAGTCTCCATCGTTGTACATCACTAGTTGTAACATGGTTTCATTCCACACAGGTGGATGTGGGGCTGCGCAGGGCAGGAACCAAACAGGGTTGAGGAGGCTCCCACATAGGAGGCAAGAACCTTCACCACCCAGCCATCCGGGGTGATTACCAGTTACACCACAGTTCAGCATAAGAGGTTTGCACAGCCACCTCAGTAATCGAACCCTGGACCTCATGATTACAAGGCACACACTCAAACCACTGAGCATCCCTGAAATTGCTTTTTAGCTTTTGTCTTGATTTGGGACCTGTTCTTGTCAGTTGCGTAACAGAACTCTGCACTGCACTCGTACACATTGCTATCTGCTGTTTTATCTGCTTTTGGAAAAGGATGATATATATCACTGTCTTTTCATATCCGTGATGCTGATAGCCAATGTGAAAAAGCATTTCACTTCCCATTGATTAATTAAATTTAAATTTATTAAGAGCCAGAAGTCCGCACAGCACAAAGGTTAATTTGGGGAAGCAGAAGTGATAACAGTAAGTTATAGGTAATACTTATTGTGGTTATCCACTGTGGTGATGGTAGTATGTATTTCTCTGCCGAGAATGTCAGTTGCACAGCTGATTTGAGAAGAGTTTTGTATCTTAAATGTAAACCTTCACTTACCCAAGTTTTGTGTTAGAAGTGTTAGCCGTACCTTTAATTAAATTTGTCCATGAATGCCATCTAATTTTTAGGTTAGTATGTTGGCTGAAATTTTCTTTTTTCTTTAAGTCGTTTAGGGGAGTATTCTGAAAAAGACATCCATCCTGGAAGATTGTCCACATGCTCATTAAAATAGGAATGATTCTGTTTCAACTTTATGGCATTTACATTTTGTAATTTGCAAAATGTGTTTGGTTGGAGAGATGGTGAATGAACAGTTAGAAACGTTTTATGGTCAGATGGGAGATGGAAAGTTGAGATAATGTTCGCATTTGGGGTTTTGATTCTCATTCTCTCACATTTGAGGCATACACGATACAGGAGAAAATGGGAAGTGCTTTCTTCAGGCTATTACACAGTTGAGACAGGCTCCCCATAGATCTCCCCCGTTGGAGAGCACAGGGATTTGCCAGTGAGGGCAGAGAGTGGAGCCTCTCAGGGAAGTCCTCAAAAGGGAGAAACATCAATGGAAAGCAGGGAGTATACATTCACGTGTTACCTTAGAAGGCATAATATAAATGATATAACATCTTTTAACCAAAAACTTTGGTCGTAATTAATTTTTAAAATATTTGTATTGTTTATTGCTTATTTTCCCTGTCTCCTGTCCCTGCATCCTACCAATGAGATTACTTGCTATGGTTCTGCCAACACTCTCATTGGAATGACTTACCTAAAAGAGTGGCCATTAAAAGCCATTTAATGTACATTATGCCAAATGAGCTGAAAAAACAGACTGTGTAATAGCTCACAAACTTGTCTGTTTGGCTTACGTTAGTTTTTGTTGTTGTTGTTGTTGTTGTTAATTTTCTTTTTTGGAAAGGGTAGAATGAGTGTGGGATAGATTTTACTAAAAATCCTCCTATAAAAACACCTTTGGAGATTTTATCCTCCTAGCCATTTTGTCCTTCAAGTAAATCAAATACATACCCACATGCACCTGTAGTCAAAATAGTTTTCAGATAAATGATCACCCCAAAGATTATGTAAGTCACAGGAATGTCCAAAATGTAAGACTGCACCAGTGGGCAGAGTGAGCTCGTAAGCCAGATTCCTGGGCCCTTGTGCCACGCTTCTCATCTTCCTCACTGGACCCCCATGGTTGGGACACAGGGCTCAGCCCCCGATGCCCGGGCGATAACTTAAAGACCCAGTTGCCTTCAGTCCCTGGAGGATTGCATTTTGTTGTTCAGGGCAGCTAGGAAGCAGCTAAACCCTGTTGGAGAGGAGTTGTCCGCTAATTCCACCTCCTGCCTGACATCATAGTCTCATACACCCCCGGCCCCTCCGGGGTCTCCTTTGCCTTGTCCTACAGATCTACCCTTCTCTCTACCTCGGATTGGGCGAAAACTAGATGGTCAAAGTCCTCATGCAGCCTTTACCTGTCTGTCTGTCTGTGTACTCTGAAAAGGAGTTAAGGAGGCAGGAGAGGTGTTTTAATTTGGGTTAGCTTCAGGATTCATTTAGAACAGTTTGCAAAGGTTCCTGTTTTAAATATGAATTGTATAAATGAAGTGAGTTTGACACTAATAATAGTAGTAGTGTCAATAGTATTAACACCATAGCTGCAGTTTACTAGCTATGTAACTTCAGGCAAATTGTTTAACTTCTCTACTTGTTTTCTCATCTGTGAAATGGGGATAATAATTATCCCTGAGGTGGTTGTAAGAACCAAATGAATTGATATATGCAAAACTCTGAGAACGGTGCCTGGCCCTTAACGAGCACTGTGTCGCTGTTAATTATATTAAGCTCTAATTCTCAAGCATGAAGCTCAGTGCTTTATAGATGCAATTTCATTTAATCCTCATAATAACGCTAGGAGCTGTAGGTTTGCTTTTTGTATCTGTCTCATAGATGCTAAAATTGTGCCGTACAGAGATTTGAGTAACTTGCCCAAGGTTAAAAAACTAGGCTCTGATGAGGACAGCTGCAGTGGTCTGAAGCCCTGCGCTCCCTCTAACCGTGTGAAGAATTTTACAAAATAGCATTGCTTTTTTAACAAGAGGAGAGATTTCAGATGAAATCATCTTCTGTCCTCTCTTTCCATGGCTGCCTCCTCCGGGCCTCTTTTCCATGACGATGCACAGACCCAGAATGGTCGGCTTGATGGCGTTTTCTGAGTGACAGGATATATTTCTCAGGCCCAGGAAGCCACAGCATGCGCCCCACATCCCACCAGCCTCATCCTTTCTCCTGGCCTCCCAGTGGTGACCTGTGAGCCTGAGAGCTGCCTCCAGTGGGGCCCGTGTCTCCTCTGCACCCCCACCCCCCAGCAGCGTTCAGAGGTCCTTCCCTTCACTTTGCTTCCTGGAGAGCCCTGCCTACTTTCTGTTTCACCTGGTCTTGTCCTATCTCCCCCACTCCCTCCCCAAAGGGCTTGCAGGCAGGAGCCGTGGCCTTGACTGCCTGCTCTCCCACCCACAGTGCAGACTCAGCCCAGAGTGCTCGGAGCAGCACATTCTGATTGGTTTGAAAAGGAATGGAAATGTTTGATGACTTTGACGCTGGACTTAATCTGATCCCATCATTTTTATTTTATTTTAATTGAGATAAAACTCACAAACCATAAAACGTATCCGGACCCCATGATTGTTAAGTTGAAATTCACTGTGTACTAGGAAATTTTAACTTTTGTTCAATTGGATTTTCATGATTTCCAGGACACCGTATTTGAAAAGTAAAAAAAAAAAAAAAAAGAGATTTTTAAAATAGTGAGTTTTGTTTTTTAAAGGCTGTGTGAATAGGGGTGGGGACTCAGAGCTTGCACACCGAGGATGGAGAGATGGAACGTAGAGAGGTATGGGTTGGGGGCCCGGGGGCTCCCCATAGCCTTCACAGCTCAGTTGAAGCCCTGTCTTACACTGGGACCCCTTGCCAAACTGATCATTTCATCACAGGATAGAATCAGATGATCTGGATATATTCTTGATTTATTTAAAGTGATTTAAAAATATCCTTTATTCCTGCCTCCCACCAAGTTTTCGAAATCCTTGTTCTTTGTAAAAGGGGAATGAGTAAGTCGACAGAGTCAGAGGGCTTTTCAAAGAATTTTCTTTGGTTCTTTGCCAAGATGCCTGCAGGTTAGAGGGTTAAACTGAAATTTTACTTTCAAGCATTTGTACATTAAGAAGTCATGGTTGCTTGTCAGGCATCAGAAACAACTTTATTTTGAGAAACAGAATGAGAATTGCTCAGTATCTTAGCAGACAGAGGAAATGTTCTTCGGATGAATGGTATTGCAGTCAGTCTTAAAAAGGATTGAAAGATGTCTAGAGCAAAATCATTCCCTTTAAAAATTTTTGAACCGTTGTGATTGATGTTATGTAAGAGTAAGTTAATTTGTTATTTGTTCATCGGGTTCCTTTATACCTTTTGTTACAGTTGCTTTACATATGTACTAGCTTGGAGCCTAGATGGTTATTTGAAAGCATTAAGTTATGGATGGCAGATATTATCTACATACAAAACTGTTACTTTGTGAATAATTATGTTAGCACTGGATGGAAATAATTCAATGGACAAGTGTATGTAGCCAAAGAGATTGGGGGCAAAATCTTGTGAATCTGGGCAACAAACATGTAGCCTTCCGATCTGGCTGGTTTGAGCTTTATTGGTATCAGGAGGGTTACACAGGCGATGCCAATGTCTTCTGCATTCCTGTGGAGAACTTGCAGATAAGGGAAAAAAGAACCTGTCAGTCCTCTTGAGGTGATAGCCCTTGTGACTGTAGTAGATACTTTACACATCCCCCTAAGGAGGAGCTGAGTTTTTAGAAATTGTGTAGTGAGGAGCCTGGGATAGCCACAGGGGGGCACAGATGCCAAGAGGGATACAGGTGGCAGAAGCTTAAGCTCCTAGAGCAGAAGTGGGCAGCCTTCCACAAGTGTTGTGCCCACTGTTCTTTTATTCACTCGTTTATGGACTTCTTTGGCAAGGATGCATTTTAATGATGTCCCTTTGGAAGAAAATTTGCACAGTCTAAAAGGCTGGGTCTCGGACTTGATGGAACTACTGCTGAGTTATGGCTTCTTTTTGGGTAGGTGTGCTTGTGAAAGAGCCACAAACAGTTAAGGCTGCTGTTGCAGAGAGTAAAAGCAGACAGACATTCAAGGTTAATCAGAGAGGGCAGAGTCTACAGGCCAGGAACCTGCATTGCAGACCCCAGGGACATATCTGGGCTGTCCTTGGGCATAGAAGCAAGTTGAATTTGGGCACTGGGTCCTAGTGGTGTAAAAAGTGGTGGCTCGAACCAGACTGCCTGGCTCTGAGTCCTGGCCCTACCTCTTGTTGCTGAGTGTGTCGTGGCCAATGTAATAATACTAATCTGTTTGCACCTGAGTTTCCTCCTATGTAAAGTGAGAATGATTGACAGCACCCACCTCATGACATCTTGAGTACTGAATGTTTTAATGCACATGTAGCTCCCAACAATAGTAGATGATGATGATTGAACATAGCTCCCCATACTAGATGAGGAGCAGGAGGAAGACGATTATTTAGTGCACATATAGCTTCCAGTAAGTATCAGATGATGACCGTGACAACAATGACAGCCATTAAAATGAACCTGGCAATCAGGAGAAAGTGGGCAGTCGGGTAGAGGTGCCTACCTCTTCTCCTGAGCCAAGTACACCGTGTTCCTCGCCATAGGACACCATCCAGTTGCCGCCCAAACGACTAGTCTACTCTCCCTCTCCTCTTACAACATTGCTCTCCAACCACTTAGTTGGCACCGAATCGTGGCCAACCTTGAATTGTTTTGATTGATCTTCCTGGCTTTGATTACGGAGCCCTGGAAGACAGGAATGGCATGTTCTACTTCCAGTCATAGAGCCATAGAAAGATCTGCGGTTCTTTTGATCAGATGAGAGCCCAGGGTTCTGCATAGGATTCTTCTTACGCAATAAGTAGGATCTTCTTACAGATGGTGAGAGAGGGAAGGGGGATTTGTAGACGCTTCGAAGTCACAGGCACATACAGCTGAGATGGCTACTCTAGAGTCTGGCCTTGATAAAGCCAGGGGGTTCCTCAGGGTTATTTTTTCCCTTTGCAGGAATTTAAGGCCAACATAGCACAGTTTTCAGGTTTGTACCATGGAGCCTTTTCTTGCTACAGTGTCCGCTGAGGAGCAGCATACATAGCTACCATGGTACCTGATGGCAGGAGCTTTGGGGTTGCTGAGGGCTATGTAAAGGGTGTGTGTGGAGGAGAGAGAGAGAGATTGTTTTGCATCATCCCATTCAGTTAAGGATCTTACCAAACTGGCCCACTAGCTTGTTGAAATAGAGGAAGCCCTAGGCAGCAGCTGGAGGAAAGATCAACCAGTCTCCTGGTTGAGGATTTCTTTTTTTTTTTTTCCCCAAAAAAGACATACATTGCCAGGAAAAGCTAACAAAATTTCAAGGCAGATTTGGAGGAATTATTCTTAGGCATATTGCCTGGTTTCCAGGCATTTAGGGATATGTTAGTTTTCATGTTCTTTAGAGTTCTGTCTCATTTGTACAGAGCACATTAGTACTAAAAATGAGATTTGCTAGTTCTATATTTTTGTGTGAATTTCTGCAGTGAATATTTAATTGGATTCTGGATCTAGCAGAAGGAGAGGCTGTCTTCAAACATAATACAGTTTATTTTTCTCAACCGCTCCAGTGGTTGCTTTAATTTTCTTTCTCTTGACAACTGAAATACAAAGCAGAATACTAATCCAAATTAATGTTCTTGCTACACAAAGATTTCCAGTGTTTGTTTTCGCTTCTTTTACTATGTAACTCTCCTAAGAGTGTTAGTGTATTACAGCTAAGAGGGTTTAACCATGTAAAGTTGAATACTTTACACTTCTGAATGCCAACATAACAATTAATCTGTGATTAGCTTTTGCTTCTTAAGATGCCTACACTGAAGAGTGCCTATAATAAATACTAAACTTCTAAACGGTTCCATGCTATAAACCTCATACCAGCTCTCTTTGATATAGCACAGTGAAATTGTGTGGGTATTGTTTTTATTGCTTTATTGTTCAACCAGCTTAACTGAAACCTTTAGGCTGCTTTTACTCTTTATAATAAAGATAACGTTGAGAAATGAATGGAGTACAAAATGTGTAGGTGTGCACACTGCTCTATTGGCAATCCATGCACGGACTTGCTAACTCTCTAACTTAGAGAATCTTTGACTCTAATGCCTCTGCTTATGTTGAAAAAAGAAGAAAGAAAAAACAACTTTCATTTCCCATTTCTCTCTCCACTGCCCTGTCTTCATAGAGTAATCTGCAGCAACTGTCTTTACTTCCTCTTCAGTTCCTTAACTCCTTAAATTCTAGTTACTTTCCTCAATACTACTAGACTGGAGTCTGCTTTCTCAAAAATCAGTGATGATTCCACCATGATAGATAGTGCCCCAAATTCCCTACCTTTACCTCGGCTCCTCCCTCGTGGAGGTCTCTGTAGGGTTCAGTTTGCAGCATAACCTTTTCCTACCTGAACTGCATGGTCTCCAGACCTTGACGTTCCGTTCTCAGCTGCATTCACAGAGGCTCAGTGTTTGGTCCTGGGGCTCCTTTTTGTTTTTCAACTATAATCTTTTTCCTTGTGCGTTTCTCCATTCCTTTGCACCCAGCCTTGCCTTATTTGCACCCTCATGACCAAATCTCTACTGTGTTCCTTCTCCGGAATCACAGACTAGGTCTTCAGCCACCCACCAGCACACCTGCAGTTGGATGAGCGGCATCACCCTAAGTCCATCAGTCCTCCGGGCTTCCCTTTGCCTCATGTTGACACCTGCCTTCTTACTCACGCAGGATCTGGCACCCTTGTCTCCTCATTCTTTTTCTCATCCCCTATTTAAGCCTTGCCACACCCCACACATGCTTCCTGTGCAGTGTCCCATACCTTCTGCTACCACCTTGATTCATGGCCTCATGGCCACTTGCCCAGACCACTGCAATAGACCTTTGACAGCTTTCCTCCCTGCTTCCTACACCTGTCCTTCCTATGCCCTGGGATTAGATTGAGATTTGTTCTACTGCTGCTTGGACCCTATTGTTACCCTTTCTCCAAGCTTTCTCAGTTGCTCCCCATTGTAGTCTGCGTGACGCACAAATGCAACACAGGCAAGCCTGATGTCACATAACCCTAAGCTATCTTGCTAACCTGGATCTGATGCTTCCTCTTTGCTCCACAGGGATTGGGCTCCCTGTTAGATTGTGCTTGCTTAGTCACATCTGTACCTAAGGTCATGCTACACATTTCATTCTGTTTTCAGATTCCTGCACTCAGATCGTGTCTGTCCCTCACTTGAGCTCCATAGCATTTAGTCTCGGTTGTCTTCTGCCATTTACCTAGTGTTACTGTGTACCATCTTATCTCTGAGGCATTGTCACATGCCAGCACCCCTCCTACCCCACCTAGTGTTCTTAGAAGGCAGCATCTGCCTCACTAATCTTTGTTGTGTACATTGTGTCCAGCAATAGCACGCTAGCCCGTGTACATCTGCCAAATTGATTAAATCCTTGTTGAACGGAAGTAGAAATTCAAATTCACACAGATGGCAAAGTGTGATGCTCATTCATACTTCTTATTTTTCCTTTGCTAGGTGAAGCTCATGTGTGGAGTGCAGCAGTAAAATCAGACGACAGATGGACAGTGTGACAAGAGTGTCAGAAAGGATCGGGCCTCGCTGTGAGAGTCAGCCCGGAGTCAGAGTGTGGACAGGTTGCTGAGAAGGAAGCCAGTGAGTGGACTTTGGTCTACAGAGGAAGTGGAGCCCTGCCTTCAGCCACACCATTGATGGAGGACAGATGGACAGCCAATGGCCAATCACCTCCCCTCTTAAACCTTTGGAGAGTTGTCCTGTGTCCTCTGCTGGACACTTATTAGGGATCTTAATACACTCTCTAAGTTCGCTTTCCTTAGAAACATAAAATTAACTGCAGTGTGTTGCCAGCGTCATCTGTTGCATGGTCACAGATTCGCAAACATGAGTGCCGAGGGGTACCAGTACAGAGCACTGTATGATTATAAAAAGGAACGAGAAGAAGATATTGACTTGCACTTGGGTGACGTATTGACTGTGAATAAAGGATCCTTAGTAGCTCTTGGATTCAGTGACGGCCAGGAAGCCAGGCCTGAAGAAATTGGCTGGTTAAATGGCTTTAACGAAACCACAGGCGAGAGAGGGGACTTTCCAGGAACTTACGTAGAATATATTGGAAGGAAAAAAATCTCACCTCCCACCCCAAAGCCCCGGCCACCTCGACCCCTTCCTGTTGCACCAGGTTCTTCAAAAACTGAAGCAGAAAGTGAGCAACAAGGTTAGTATTGATGAGTGATCACTTAATGACCCCCCTCACCTTCTTTTTCACACCCTATCACTCGTGTGGCATCTTTAAGACAACTCTGAGTATAACTAACATATTTTTCTACATTTTGTATGAATTTGTATCCATTTTTAATGAAATAAACATGTTTAGAAGTTACTTTTTATTTATCACCTAACCTACAAAGAATCATTTTATATAACTTAATAGCTAAAGCTGTTTTTGCTGGAATCTCTTGGCCATAACACCACGCAAGTACTGGTGTTATGAAAATTCCCACGGGTAATGGAGAGTTAAAGGAAAAGTTTTAGGTTTGGATCGTGGAGCCGAAATGCCCAGGGCAGAAGTCATTCCTGCAATTTCACGTGAATTTATGTACGGTGCATGATTGGTCAGTCATTACATAGCTAGAAATGTGTGTTTGTGGGGTAGAGGGCTGCTATAAAATAGAGAGATGGTATTGGAGAACCTGTTTAGTGAGAGTCTTTAAACACTGTCCTAGTTGTCATTGACTTAAATACCAACTGCGTTCTCATTCTTGTAATTGATATTACATATCTTAATAGTCGTTTTGGTAAAGTGGAGTGTAGGTCTCATATAAGTATATTTGACATTAATATGACTTGTATGGAAAAATGTAGAGAGTAATAAAATGACCACAGAACTCAGTGGAGAGAGAAGAAACCATTGTTTTTATAACCTGACATCTACCTCTCGGTTTCCTCTCCAGGAATACTGTGGCTGCAGCTGAAACCCAATCCTGTAGTTAGTACAGATGTAGAGAGAGTTCTCGTCCTTCATGGGCAATGGCATTTGTAGCATTAATGCCTATCGTGTGCTTGGCCTTCGTAAGAAAAAAAAAATCACTGAATACTTTTCTTAAATGGAAACCACCTTGATTCAAAACTCGTTTATTATTAATTGGAGATGGTCCACAGTTGAGTTTTGTGCACAGCTGTTTATTTAAGGTATTTTTTTCTGTTCAGTTTCACAGAGACAAGCCTTTCACTTAGCTTTTCTGTTATCAGCTCTGTCAATCCATTTCCTCACTAGTAAATTTCAAGCATTTTTTTCCCTTTGTGTAATTTTTTTTTTCCCCTTGGAGACTGGGAAAGGTATGGAAAGGCGTGTTTGAAATGGGTGGAGTAATCAGCAGTGGTAACAAATTGAATAGAACTAACTGTGACATTACAATGTATTTTTGGAAGAGATTCTGATACTATTGAGCCTTCTTTAATGTTGGCTTATTCTATTATTAGGAAAAATGAATGAGGGAAAGGGAATAAAGAAGTGATATGTAAGGATAGGGCAATGATAGCATTGGGAATATTTTGTGAAAGTCAAAGAATTTACTAAGGATACCTGAAGAGAGGTGCTTTTTCCTCTCCTGCCTGACCCAAAAGAATACCTGTTTCACAAATATTATACCATACTTTATAATAATGTCCAGATATTATTTTACTGTACATTCAAAAGTACAATTTATTTATTTGGGGGCGTGGGGGCAGGTGAATCAGAACTCTCACATATAGTATATATGGTTTTGTCTACCATGGTGTTTCTTACATAGTTTTACTTGGCAAATGGAAGTTATATGCACAATTGTTTTTTCCCAAAACTATTACACATATTTTTTAATGTGAATTTTTGTTCTTTAAATTAGAAACATGTCTTTATAACTAGGCTAATTCAACAGGGAAAATGATGCAGTTTATCCCAGAATACTAAAGGTTACAGAATCATAAAAATATCTGAGTTGCATTAGAAAAGATTACTGAAAAGGTGGAAAGGGGTATCTTATCAAAATTAATGACAAGAAGATTTTGTAAAAATGATTTTTAAACAAGGTTGCATTTGATAACTACTGTCAGGTATAATAACTTTATTTGGCTATAGAATACAAAAAAGCACGTCCTTCCTTTTTAAAAAAATGATGTTCTCTTTTTAGGTCCTAAACTCTTTTAAATAATGCTTTCATATAATGTGGTAACCGCTGAACTTTTTAATATTTTTAATTTTCTTTTTTTAATAATAGAGTAAAATGAAAACTTTTAGCAGAATTTAAGAGAGAGATCCATGATATAATGTACATTAAAGTATTAGGAAGAACAGATCTGAATATAAATGAAAAATTAGGAATACTTGTAAGGTTGAAAAGGCAGTATTGGTGGGGTTTGGTCGGGAGTGCAGTAGTAAATATCAGATTTTCTAGAAACATTAATCCTGTATGCTCATTTACATACTATTCCTATGAAATGAGACTTCAAAAGTGCCTACTAGTTACAGGTCACATTGATATGGAAAGTATTTGTAAAGTCAGACTTCTCTGTTGGAACCTGTGGGACTCTGATTTCTATGGCCTGACTGTATTTATTTGGAAAGCTTTTGCAGTGACAAAGTATGTGAAGGTGAGAAAGGACAGTTCTTCCCTCTTCTTTCCGTAACTGAATTCTTTAGCCCAGTTTTTTCCTTTTGCTCTCCCCACGTGACTTACCCTGTTTTTCGTGTTTGACTGCCTTTATTTTATTCAGAAGTTTAGCCCTGAGGTCGAAGGCCTCTGTGCAGGTTTCTCTTGTTGAGATTGTGTCCTGTGGACAGTTGGCAAACTCCATAAACGGAAGGGGTACGGGGGAAGAGGGGACCTGCCCCACCTGCCTGCTAATCCTGTGCGCCTCATACCCTGTTTGCTACCGCCTCTCTGTCTCTCTTAAAGTTGTCATTAGAATCTAGCCCAAAGTAGATTCTGTGTGAGGAGTTCCTCCTTATACTAATAGAACCCACTGTCCCCTTTCCTTGTTTGTTCCTGGAAATAAAGCTGTGACCTTTGACTTTGGGGGAAAAAGGGAGTCAGAAAACCCATTTTTGAAAATCTGATATATGACTCCTCTCGGGAAAATGGACATTCCAC
>PVKE010019945.1:0-27978 GCA_004027555.1 Craseonycteris thonglongyai | reverse complement strand
GGGGAGGGGGTTCTTGATTAAAAATTTGGTCTATCTCCCGCCATTCCCTAGCTTGTCGTGCATTCTTTCCAAAAATCGGGACTTTTTTAAAACACAGAGGGACGGGGGACAAATTGTTAAAAATCGGCACTGTCCCGCCAAAAGCGGGACATCTGGTCACCTTAAAAATCCAATTAAAGGTAGCGTACTAGCTTTACAATCATCTTAAAAATTTTTTGAAAGAAACTGGATTTATTTTAAAAATATCTTCACAGACATTACCATCTGTTTTAATAATATACTGAGAGTAAAAACTCTAAGCCTGCTGACCAGATATTATTTCTATTCTCAAATGTACATTCTATCATTTAATATGATAAAAAAAAAGAACTTATTCTCAGATCATTCATATGATTGTTATTTTCCTAGTAAACTGTGTCCCGTTCCTTTCTACAATGTATTGGCTCACTTTGTTTTTCTACTTTTATCTGTCCTCAGAGATTTTTTACAGAAAAAAAATGTTGGCTCGGTTCCTGTAAGGAACCTCCTCGGCTTTCTAACTTGTCCTTCCAGCCATCAGCCCAGGCTGCTTTTCCCAATACAGTATATCCTTTTTCTTCTTTTCCTGGAACCTGCACACTTAGCTACTTTCCATTGCTTTACTGATGCAACTACTCATTTTTTACCCCTCAGGGATTTTGTTCATCCCCAAAAGTCCGATGAGGAATACTCAGGCTTCTAGCTCTAGCCTTTGCTCTTCAGACCTGCTTCAACCTTTGTTCCACTGCTTATGGTTCTTTCCATAAAATGCTTCCTCCTGTTCTATCTTGATCCCATTTTTACAGATTCAGTTAAGCTCCTCGTTTCACTAAAATCTTGCATGAGAATACAAATGATAGAAGACTAATCCTCTGAATTCCCCAACCTTTTATAATTAACATGAACAGATTAAGTACTTAATTGTTTTTCTGTACTGATTATGCCCTCATGACTAACTTCCTACCTAACAGTTTCAGGTACAGGACCACTCAGTTCTTTCCTGACAAAAGTTCTAGACACTATCCTGAAGCAGAAACTCAAATAGAAGATTGCAGGAAATGCACCCTTTTGACAGCCATTGTCAGCTGCCTAGGCTACAGAGAGTGCCAAAGGGGCTCATTCTGTCCCTTGCCTGTGGGCAAGGTCGGGTCAATGTGAAGTGCTTCTGACTGAGATCTAAATGCTCATTAGGTTAAAGACTTTTACAATTTTATAAGAGACAGCTGTCTCTGGTTCCCACACCTCATGACTACATCTCTGTAGGGGTGACTGAACACATCATCTCTATAGGGCCTGTCACTGCTACTGTTTTTATCATTTTATAACTGCATACATTAAAGAACATAATCTTCTTATGTAAACGGTACTGTCCAAGAGACACACCTGAATTATTATCTTAATATGAGTGTAAACCACAATTTTAAATCTTATTTCCAGGAGAAACCTTATTATTGATAAATGTTAACTTTGGACACAAGGAGAACTAGTACTTAAAAAACATAATTTGTGTAAAGGGTTTTAGCCCAGGGGAAGCATGTGAGTTATATTGTAGCTTTTAATTTATTTTTTCAATGCACCAGTAAAATTGTTAATATGTTAAAAAAGCAAAACAAAACAAAGAAACAAACCCCTCCGCCCCCCCAAAAAAGCCTGAAATTTCAGAAAAACTACAAGAAGTAAAAATAAATATGAAAATCTATGCTTCAGTGTAAAGCAATTAACTTTACAGGTTAACCCTAAGGTTCCCTCAGACTTAACATATTCCTCCTCAGTCATTCTGCTTCTAGAATGTGAATCCTGTGAAATGTGCGCATTTCAGTTCTCTGACTTCTACATCTGTTTTTTGCCTTCTGCTTACTTTTACTACAGCGCTTTTGTGAAATTTTTAAAGCTTTGGCACCATTTCTGCCTTTGCTTCTGTGTTTTCTTTATTGTCCTTCTTCCTTCATTATTACCTTGATAAAATCATCATCCTTGAATCTAAGTTTGCTGATGTTTGAGAGGGGAGAAGGGAAGCAAAGGTTGTGCTTAGTTAGGAATTTGCCCTAGAGTGTCTAAAATTCTTACATATATATTTTTTTCTTAGTTTCAAGAAAATAAGTTTTAAAAATTTTATCCTTTCAGAGCCTAGCACTTTCTTAACTTGACTTCTTCTAGTAAGAAGAAAAGAAAAAAAAGAATATCTATAAGTTTTTTTGTTTGTTCTATATAAAATCTAATCTTCTAAGACTAATATCTAAGAATTTTTATTCTGAGACAATATTTATTTACATCATAAGAATATATTGCTGTCATACTTTTTAATCTCCTACTCTGTCCTTAATTTTAATTATATTTATTATTATATTAAAACAGAAGATTAAAATGGGAAGAGGATCATTGGAATGAATGAGATTTGTTTGCTAGCACAGACTTGACTTGACCTCTCTTTAATGAAAAATATTAAGGAAATAGTATTGGTGCACTTAAGAACATTAAGGGAAAGGTAATCAGAACTCAGATTAAAATATATTCAGGGCTCTCTCTCCAATTTCTGTTTCTACAACCATCTGTATTCCGGCTTTATTCTCTTTAACTCCATGCAATTCATGGTTCCAGGGCATGGTGGCACAGGTTACTGTATTTTTGCTTGTGCCTCTCATTGTAGTTAGATGGTGTCCAGGGCTAGACTCTTCTCCAAGTCTTCCTTATCCATATAATGGCTATCAGGTGTGACTAGCAGAGGCTACCTGCCATTTGGAAAACCTACATAAAAATTCTCCATGTGGTCTGCACTTTTCCACACTAATAACTGCATTATAAGAATGGTAGTCCTTAGAACTGAGCAGAAGATAAATTGTCTCTAAAATCTGGTTTAAAAAGCCATGCACATCAACTGCACTGCCTGCTATTCATTATTAATCAAGTACTAAGTCAGCTCACATTCAGGGGAAAAGTTATTACACTTTGTGGGAAAGTCAAAAAATCAGTGGACTTGTTTATAAACCAACACAGTCATGATTATCTTTTGCAGAAGCATCACGGCTTTCGAGGAGACTCTGTGTGCGACGGCTTAAAGAAAAGTGAGGAAAATCTTATTGAACATCAGAGAAAAGTAGATACGTGTAATGGGAGAGAGCAGCACTGTCTCCTCAGATAATGTACAAAGAAAAAAATATACCTAATGTACTAAAAAAACAGCTAAGGAATTTCCAGTCTTACTGAAAATGGAGTTTGGGTGGTATTTTGCTGCTTATAGCAAAATGTGAGTGGAAAGAAATAAACAATGGATAGATATAAAGGATCAGGAGTTTTATAGTACTGAGGATGCTCACATGTTCCAGGAGTTAATGTTAAAATTAAACGAAGGGTTCTAAGAAAGATCAAATATAGGGCACTGCATGGAAATTATTGTCTAAATATTAACATAAAAACAAAAGTATAAATGCAAAACCCCTTTTTTTAAGGCCACAATGGTGGTACCTTCCACAGAAGAATCACTGAACAATTTAATGGGTCATTTCATCATCTTGGTTAAATCATAAGGGATTTAAGAAGCTATGGGCATTGTCCTCACTGTCATATCAGAAGCCTTGGTTGCAGAGAGAAGTTAGCTCAAAAGAATGTGTGGGCTTGGCTTTTGAGAATGAAATGAACTAAAGTATTATTCAGAGGACATCCATGAAATTTTAAGATAATTACCCTAGTTTTCTGTGTATAAGATACCCCCGTGTATAAGACAACCCTTACCTTTTTGACCCAACATTAAGAAATCAATTCATGGTTACTCCTATGTATAGGATGACCCTCATTTTTTGCTCTTAACAATTTTAGACAAACTTATCATCTTATGCATGGAAAAATGTGGCATATTCACGAAATATTTTAAACTTGAAATTAAAGACATAACAATAGTAGAAAATGAAAAAAAACAACTTTGGATTTCTAAAAGGTTCACTGAAGAATTCAATGAGTCATATCATATGTCCTCTCAAATGATAAGATTTTTAGGAAGCTTATGGGTATAATGAACATGTAACACTGTTTGGATAAATTTTAGAATTAGTGTGGATCAGAAATTATGTGACTCTCATTTATTCCTTTGTGAATAAGAATGTTTTTGATGGTCAGTGCTTTTCTTTATATCTTAGGTTATACTTTACTAACTACCGGTATCTAAATAACTACCGGTAAATTGAAGAAAAAGCCTATCCACCTACTGGGATATAGAGAGCAAGTTTATGGACTTTTGGCTGATAATATAATGGGACTTGTGGCAAACTTGGAAGGGAATGTGTATTTTGCCTGCCATACCATTATAGATAATTTATGGTCAGACATCATATGTTGGAAAGATTCATCTTTTCTTTATTAAATTACTTTGGCCTTATTATCTAAATCAATTGACCTTATAGGTGTGGATATATATCTGAATACTCTATTCCATTACATTTATCTATGTACCCATGCTTCCACCATACTACGTTTTCTTGATTAATATGGTCTTAAAATCAAATACTGTGTCTTCTAGAACTTTGTTCCTGTCTATGAACATTGTGTTAAATATTACAGTTCTTTTGTATTTTTCATGTAAATTTAAAGCTAAGGGTCCTGATTTAATTTATTATGTTGTTATAACATGTAGCCCCAGAACTCAATTCCATAAGCCTCAGCCTTACTATTAATAGTATTAACTCCCTGAGACAGCAAAACACAATGGCCAGGTCCTTACTAATGATTAGTGTTTCATTAAGCTAAAGAGAGCATCATGCCCTAAATTGTATAAAAGTTCCTGAGCCCTAAAGCCAGAATTATCCCCTAGCCTTATCCACATGCAGCCAGACTGAAGGACTTTGAAGCTGACCTCAAGACCTGAAATTATGATTTATAGCCCTTACCTCATTGGTGACCAATCAGGTTCACCTATGACCCCGAACCTCATACTATTGATGACTTAGGATTTTTGCTCTATAGAGCTTCTTGTCTATAAACCATCAGGGAATTTGAGTATTTCCTGTGTGTGCTGCCTGCTTTTTTTGAATAGTGCCATAAAATAAATACCACTTTCTTTCACTGCACCCCAATGTTAATGTAATTGGCTACGTGCAGTGCCTGGGTGGATAAGTTCTTTGCTTGGTTACAAATTAGAGGATCAGATTTTCAATTTTTATAAAAGAAATCCCACTGGGATTGTGAATGAAACCTATTAAATCTATAGCTCAATTCAGGGGTTGTTTAAAAATCCCAAAATATATTGTCTTCCAATTTCTGAAATTATAAATCTTTATTTTGAATCATTTATATTTTTTTCATCAGTGTTTTGTAATTTTCAGCATACAGATATGTACAGCTTTTGTGGCATTGATAGCTGAGTATTTCACGGTTTTGGTGCTATTGTAACTTGTGTTGTTTTTTAGGTCATCAAGATGGCAGTGTGAGAGGAGCTCTTGAAACCTCTCCTGGAAAGAGCAAGTTGAACAACTAAAATCCAACCAGTAAGATCCTAAGCAAATACACCCTCGGCTGAAGGACCTACTCATGGCAAGAAAATACCTAAAGCCAGAGAAAGGGAGGTGAGTGAGAGAGAAAAGAAAGAGACCAGTGTGGAGACACACTGTGGAGTACAACCTAACCCGGAGACCTACTTGGTGACTGACCGAGAGTCTGACCCGGAGACCAGCAGAGGAGAGACTGACTGAGGTAGGAGCGTAGGTCGAGGTGCAGAATGACTCTGGGCAGGTTGCAGGCCTACAATGGACAAAGGCAGAGGTGCAGGCAGCCAGAGCAGTATTGACAGAAAAAATAGACATACCGATCAATGGAATAGAATTGAAAACCCAGAAATAAATCCACAAACATATGGACAGATAATCTTTATCAAAGAAGCAAAAAATATACAATGGAGAAAAAAAAGCCTTTCCAGTATATGGTGCTGGGAAAACTGGAAAACCACATGCAAAGGAATGAATCTGGACTGTGAACTGTCACCACATACCAAAATTAACTCAAAGTAGATTAAAGACCTCCACATAAGACCTGAAACAATAAACTGTATAGAAGAAAACATCAGTACTAAACTAATAGATCTGGGTTCAGAGAGCACTTTATGAACTTGACCCCAAAGATAAAGGAAGTAAAATAAAAAATAAATGAATGGGCCTATATCAAACTAAAGGTTTCACACAGCAAAGGAAGCCATCAACAAAGTAAAAAGGAAGGCAACAAAATGGGAGAAAATATTTGCAAATAATGTCTCTGATAAGGGGCTAATATCTAAAATATATAAAGAACTCATATAACAACAACAACAACAAAAGATCCAATTAAAAAATGGGCAAAAGACCTAAACAAAAATTACTTACATGAAGACATACAAATGGTCAACAGATATATGAAAGAAATGCTCAATGTCACTAGCAATTAGGGAAATGCAAATTAAAACCACCACAAGATACCACTTCACACCTGTTAAAATGGCTACAATCAATAAGACAAGGAACAACAAATGCTGGAGAGTATGTGGAAAAAGAGGAACCCTCATGTATTGTTGGTGGGAATGTAAATTGGTACAACCATAACAGAAGGCAGAATGGATATTCCTCAAAAAAGTAGGAAGGAAATTGTCATATGACCCTCAATCCCTATTCTGGGTATCTACCCAAAACCTTGAAAACCTAAGTTCTCAAAGATACATGTACCCCAATGTTATCACAGCACTATTCATGGTGGCCAAGTCATGGAAACAAATAAAAGGTTCTTTGATGGATGACTGGATAAAGAAGTTGTGGTTCATTTACACAATGGAATACTACTCAGCGATAAGAAAAGATGAAATACAGCCATTTGTGACAACACTGATGGACCTTCAAACCATCATAGTAAGCTCAATAAGTAAGACTGAAAGAATCGAGAAACATATGAACTCACTTATAGGTGGAATATAAAACTGAAAATAACAAAGAAACAAAAAAAATTATGGACACAGTCAATAGTTCAGCGGTTAACTGAGGGTAACGGGGGGTGGGAGTGTGAAAGTGCGGAGGGGAGAAGGGAGGGAGCATCAAATATATAGTGATGGAAAGAGAACTGACTCTGGGTGGTGAGCACATAATGCAATGCATAGACAATGTAATGTAGAATTGTATGCCTGGAAACTATGTAATTGCTACCAACCAATGTCACCCCAATAAATTTAACAATTAGAAAAACAATTAAAATTTTATTGTTTTTCAAATTTTAATTTCCAGTTTTTTATTGTTATGTCGAAATATAACGGATTTTTGTATATTAACCTTGTTTATATTAACACCATTAAACTCACTTGATATTTCTAACAAATATATTTGTAGATTATTTGGGTTTCTCTGTGTAGACAATCATATTGCCTGTGACTAGAACTAATTTTATGTTTTCCTTTTAAAGCATATGACTTCTCTTGCTTTTTCTTGCCTTATTGCACAGGCTCTAGGCTTTCCATTACAATGTTGAATAGGAGTAATGAGGCTGGACATCCTTTTCTGTTCACTAATTTTGCAGAAAATACTTTCATCATTATTTATAAGATTAACTGTCAAGTTTTTTGTTTTTTAATAGATACTGAATTATATAATAATCTTGTGTGTTGTATTTTCTCTGTAGAAGCCTGCTATGTTGAAATGTATGGAATAATTTAAGACTGGGTTGATGTAGTGCAGGACATATTGAAAAGACATCAATTTGGAAGTGTCATTTTTCAGCTACTGTGCAAAAGAAAAACAACAAAACAAAACAAAACTTAGGTTTTTGTTTGCCATTTCAAGGGATTAAGGAGGAACTGGACAAATTACAAATATTTAGTGATGTTCATATTTCTTCAGAAGTAAGGCATTGAATTTTTTTTTTTAAAAGATTTATTTTATTGATTTTTGACAGAGAGAAACAGAGACAGAAGGGGGAGGGCCCAGAGCACTCTCTACAGTTGACATTAGTTTTCCACATAGTTTCACTCCACAGGTGGGCACAGGGCTGCGCAGGGCAGGAACTGAGCTGGGAGCCTCCCACATAGGTCCCGGCAAGAACTGAACTGGGGGCACTCCCCAGCTCAGCACGTGGGTCAGCATGGGCCAGGGCCGGGATTCGATCTTCGGTCCCCAGGGCTTCAAAGTGAGCGCTTTACCCACTGAGCCATCCCAGCTTTCCCTGAATTTTAATAAGTATTAGGAGAAGGGCACAGGGATGCCAGGATAACTCAGCAGTTGAGCGCTTGCTTTGCAATCACGAGGTCTAGGGTTCGATTCCTGGCTCCAACCCACGTAAACCCATATGCAGAACTGCAGCACAGCTGATAACTACCAAGATGGCTCGGTGGCAAAGGTTCTTATCTCCCATGCAAGAGGTCCCCAGTTTAGTTCCCACCCTGCATAACCCCACATCGACATGTGTGGAATGAAACCATGTCACAACTAATGATATACAACTATGGAGACTGCTCTGAGCTTTCCCTTCTTCTTTCTATCTCTCTTACTTTCTATGAAGCATAAATTAAATCTTATAACAAAGGGAGCATATGTTTGGAAGCAGTTTATATTGCAAGCTTTACATTGTTTAGCACATTCTGTAGTCCTCTTCAAAGAAATGTATTTGATAATGCTACCAAATACAATCTGAAATGGTTCAAAGAGTAGGAGATAGCTTCTACTCGGACATACTTCAGTTAAACATGATCAAACTATGTTCAGATCATGTTTAGTAGTCTGAAATAAACAGTACAAAAATTCATAAGAATCTAGAATGCCTAATTTTCCTGACATGAAAAAAAAAAAAGTGAATCATAAATGTGAGACATTTGAATGTGTACCCTGGCTGGTATTATGTCTACTCCTCAGATAAAAGATAGACCCCCATCCAAAATTGTTATAATATCAACATTGATGATACCACACTAACATCAGAAAGCAATAATGAGATTGATTAACAACATAATGAGGCTTTTGAGTTAATCAAGAGAGGCTCCCAAACATGTCTAAAAATGTCTTGGGATGGGGTGACCAGTCTTGGCATTTATTGTACTGAGAGGGTGGAGGTGAGGTGAAGTTACCCTTATGAAAGCCTGAGATCACATGGTTTGAACTTCTTTCAATGCCAAAAGAAGGAACACCAGGATTTCTTATTGATTTTCCCAGATGCACAAAGTTTGAGAGTGAAGTTCTCAAACTCATCCTAGAAAAAGTGCTACATACCTCAATGCTGAATATCACTATGGTCACCTTCAAAGTACTCTCCTTGGGAAGCTATGCACTGATGCTAGTGCCTAGTCCATCCTTCAAAGCAATTTTGGAACTCTTTTTCTGGAATAACCATCAGAGCCATGGTTGTATTACCCTAATGCCCTGACTGTCATAAAAATATCTTCTTTTCAATATTTACGTTAACTTTGGGTAAAGAAAAAAGTCACTGGGGGCCAAATGAGGTGAGTAGGGAGGGTGTCCCAATACAGTTATCTGTTTACTGGCTAAACACTTCCTCATATACAGAGCTTTGTGAGCTGGTGTGTTGTTATGATGCAAGAACCATGAGTTGTAGGCAAAAAGTTTAGGTTGTTTCATCTAACTTATTCATACAGCCTTTTCAGCATTTACCAATAGTCAACTTGGTTGACTATTTGTCCATTTGATACAAATTTATACTAAACAATCTCTCTGATACCAAAAGAGGTTAGCAGCATTGTTTCACTCTTGGTTTGGACTGACAACTTTTTTGTTGTGGAGAATTGGCTGACTTCCATTATGCACAGTGATGCTTTGTTTTAGGTTGTATTGGTACACCCATGCTTCATTACCAGTGATAGCCTGGTCCAAAATATTGTCTTGCTTCTCCAGAAGGTCTTGGCAATCTCAAGCTCCGACATTCTCACAAAGGCACACAAAATCACACAACTATAATGAACACCACTCAGCAAGATACCTTCACACATCGACAGGAACACAGCTGTGAGACACTGATATACCAAGGTTATGAAACCTTACCAAGTTGTTTGTACAGTGCTGCCAATGTAGTCACACCAGGGCAAGTTCCCTAATTTAATTATCAGAATTTGTATAACATAATATTTATACATAAATTGTTTCTTTACTGTGTATTATCATCTAATATGCTACATAATTTCCTTTTAAGTGCATACATATGGTATATATTTATTGTTTTCAGTCTTTCCAGAACTATATTAAACTTTCTAGGAAGTCTGAATACTTATCTGTTAAGTTCAATGATGCTTTTCATGCTGATGTTTCCAAGTACCAACAATAGATCGTGTCTCATTTTTGCACTCATTAAATATTTGTTGCATCAATAAGGGAGTCAATTACTAATAGAGGCACAGACAGATCAAGATAGCAACAGACTTGGAGAAAAAAGTTGAGCCACTGTAAATGGGGAGCGCTATCACACACACACTGGAAGTTCTGCTGCCCAGGTACTTACTGGAGTTGTAGATCGAGAAAGAATTATCTTTTCCAACCACATAAAATTTGTCTTAGATGAATGTAACATTCAGGGACTCTGATACCCACTCATGTGTGTCCTTAATGTCATCACTACCTGAAATATTCTGTGTGAGTCTTTATTTGCCATGATCAAAGGTACATGGCAAAACACAAGAGTTTCCTAGACTATGAAATTAAGCATCTATAAAATTGACTTAAAAAAGATTTTGTATTTCACTTAATATATGATGAGCTTATATAACTGTAACAGGAATATTCATGCAAGTGACTTGATTATTAAATGTATTCATTAATATTCATCTATTATAACCACATTTTAAAACAGGTTTGCATAAAAATAGCTAGCTACAATATTCTGTATCAATAATTCTTTGAGTAAACTTATTTTCAATTAGAAAAGCCAGCTCGGGAGATTGTCTGTGATACTCTCTTTGAAGCCTGAATTGAAATCTGAAATTAAAACAAACCAAATTAACCAAAACTGCCTTAAATATTTAATATGTATACTGTATTTATACTCCCGTGTCTGCACATTCTTACATAAGTTAACATTAAGTTTATAAGGTCAAGTGCATCTTTTGCTTGTTAATTGAATGACCTTGAATGTATAGTTCTATGCTCTAATAGAAATTTTTTTCCTGAGTAACTTCACTTTCCAGTGTTTATCATTTGCAGATAAAATTTAAATATAGTTCTTACTCTGAATATTAATTATTCAAAAAAGCCTGACTTTGTTGATTAAAATTTATCACATCAAGCTTAATAATAAATGGAACATTATAAAAAGAGGTCTTTGAAAATATCAGACTTCTTAAGAAAATACAGTTTCTTATTGCTTATGTTATGGCGTATTATTTTCTTTTTTGTTTCTCAATGATAATTTTTAACTCCCACAATTCTGCTTTTCTTGAATACCCAGATGATCCAAATGGAAATAATGAGACCACAGCTTTCCTTTGTGGGGCACATTACATCTTTCAAGCCTCTTGAGTCCAGTTAGTAAATTGCTACTCCAGTGCATTAAGTGGAACTTCAATAGCCTAAAATTGTTAATGCACTTAATAATTTGGCACTTGCAAATGCCAGTGATGATAGTACATTTGTGTTCAGATTCTCATGATAATGATTATGAAGAATTTGTTCCCAAAGAGTTACATGGTTAGCCATTAGAATTATATAGGCTTTTAAAAAATTATAATAAACTTCTTTGTCATCCAATATTAAATAAAGAGAATTTTAATAATGTTGCCAAAGATTTTTACTTTTCTCAAAATGAAAAGTTTATTCTTTCCTGCAATAAAGAAAACCACATACTCTACTATATCACTGCTTTGTTTTTATTTTCTTCTCACAGTCAACCAAATTAGCACTTTAAAAACTTCATATAGGCTCCTAGAACATTGGCACAGTAAAATATTTAATAATTTTGAATGGCAAGGAGTTGAGTTATTATTCAATCTACAATATCAAAATAAGTATCATTTTTTAATAGAAAAGTGATGGTTAGTTTTTTTACCGAAATTGAAGGCATAATCACATATCTGTAATATGTTATATTGTACTAAGTGAGTACTCTGTTATTATAGGCAATCACTCATGCCAAGTGATTATTTTTAGGCAATAGACTGGCTTTATGGCTCATTTAAAGCCCCACCATTATTTCTCACTACAGTGTGACTCACCTTTGTTATTGTAACGGAGAAGAAGCCTGTTTAACATATGCACTTTCCCAAGTATAAGCAAGTGTTACACAAACTCCCATTTGTCCTCCATATTGCACTTCTATATAAGCTCAGCAGATTTCATCGTGTAAACTAGGAAATCAGGCATCCTGATTTCCTGACATTCACTTCTTAATTAGTTAGTGAGTGCTCAACCAGGGTCTATAATCCTGAGAGTAATTGATGTAAGGGCTGTATTTAATTTGTGTTTTAGAATTGCTAGGAATTGCTGTTATACTTAGAGATATGGTGTCTGTCTATTATATTGGTGTCACTAAGTGTAACCTATACGGATCATGAGTCAGCTTGTAAGTCTAACAATGAAATCATTTAATTTATACAATATTTCTTTAAATTTTTGATATGCTCTGTAAAGAGTCTGATCTCAGTCAAGTATAAACATAAAATGATTATATTTATAATTGTTATTACTTTGTTCTGTTACCACCATTTTGCAGGGCTTTCAGATTACTTTTTGATATGTCAGTCTAATTTCACAAGTTGAAATCTATCAAAATTTGAATTTTTTATCTGGAGATACAGGTTGGGGAAAAATTTAATGATAAAGGCAAGAGATATATATTAAGAAATGTATAGAGTTAAAATTATGACTATTCTTTCTCATATCCATGTGCCTTTTAGATAGAGAGAGGGAAAGGGGAAGAGAGGAAGGATCCAAAAGCACTGGTCAGACTAAATAAGTAAAACAATTTAATTTAATTTAAAGATTTTAGTAGAAACTTAAAATGATGGCTTTTAAATCAATTTATGCTCCAGGTTTTAACAGAATACTATTTCTTCTGCATACTAAAAATCAGCCTCAGGAGATAAAGATACTCAAAGAGTGTTGAATATTTACACATTTAAGAGTACACAGGAAGTGCTTTTTCGCCTAGCAAAGAAATAGGTGAGAATATGGAGAGTTGCCCTACCTAACTCTTCCAGACAGGCATCTTTCAGATATCACTAGAGAAATATAACACATTAAAAAACACAAATATCTTCAGAAGTTCACCTACCTTCTTAGTATGGACCCTATACATTTGGACCACCAATTTTCAGGAATTATGTTTTATCTATCTACTTTTGTGAACCAAAATCCCATAAAGTCAGTCAATAAAAGTGACCCATAAAAAACAGTATGGAGATCCCTTAAAAAAACTGAAAATGGATAAACCATACTACTCAGCAATTCCACTTCTGTGTATTTATCTGAAGAAAATGAAAACATTAATTTGAAAAGATATACTCCTAATGCATCTCTATGTTCAGTGAAGTGTTACTCACAAAAGCCAAGCTATGAAAACAACCTAGGCGTCCATCGGTAGATAAATGAATGAAGATTTTATATATATATATATATATATATATATATACATACACACACACACACATATGTGTGTGTGTGTGTGTTTATGTATACACACACAATAGAATATTGTGCGGTAATAAAATATAATGAGCTCTTTACATTTGCAACAACATGGATAAAGCTAGAGTGTATTATGCTAACTGAAATGTCAGGCAAAAAAAGACAAATATTTTATGGTTTCACCTATATGTGTAATTTAAAAACAAAACAGACTCATAGAAATAGAGATGAATAGGAAGGTTACCAAACCAGAGGGGGTGAGAGAATAATGGGTTAAAGGGGGAAGGGGAATATTGTCAAAAATATTATGATAAGTTTGCATAGGGACAATTGTCAGAATTAGTGAGGTTATCATATTGTAAGGTATAAAGTTATCAAATTACTATATTGTATCTCTGAAACTAATATAACCAATATAACATTGTATACTAACTATATTTAAGTAAATACACAAATAAATGCTTAAATAAAAGTTGTCTAGAACTGAATAAAAAAAGTGATCAGGAAGCTGCACAAAGAAGGAATCTAGGGTGGTTTTTTAGGTTGAAAATCTGTGGAAAAGAATGATGAAAAAATGAAAATAGAGTTGTGAATTGTTCCTAGGTTCTTTTATTACATTACAGTAACACCCTTTGAAGGTTAAAAGTCTTGTCAGTAATGATGAGTACTTGCTTATGTCATATTTTCATATGCACTCCATACTTTTATATACAAACTAGTGCCCAAAATGAAATTAAATAGAGGTAAAGGAAAGTATATATTACACTAATGTCAAGCCAGTTCTATGGATTAGGGTTCAATTTATATTTATACAAATAAAGAAAATATATAAGATTAATTTAATATATACTCATACTGTGCTGCTTTTTAAAATTAGAGTATAATTGACATATAGCATATTAACTACAGGTATATAACAGTGATTATATATTGGCATATCTTGTGAAATGAGGTTTTTTTTGTTTTCAATCAAAATATTACATCCTTGAAACCATTCTCTTAAACATGATTGCACAACAATGTAATAATGGCACAGGAATCTAAACCAGATGAAATCTAAAATAATCATTTCAAAATTATAAAATCAAAAGATGAGAAAAATTCCTAGTAGAATTACAATTTGAAATATAGTTTTCCTTTACACCACTTCTTAATGTCACACCCCCACACCTATAAATTTTCTCTACATCTGGAGAAACTCAGCTTTTCAATCATACAAGCTGTAATAAGTCACATAGAACTTTGGAAAGATACAAGATTTGATGGTAAGACTTATTTTGTGCCTTTACTCAATTACTTTCTAGTTACAACATATTAGCTTCTTTAAGCTTCAGAACCTTACCTATGACACTATATACTACCACCACGGGAGGCACGTACACTGAGTGCTTAATATGTGAATGCATAGTTTTTTGAACTTGGTATGTTTTAATTAATTTAATGCTGATATTAGTCTGTGAGACATACACTATTTTAAAGATGGAGAAATTGAGGCATATAAGAAAGTAAATAAATAAGATCAGACAGCTAGTAAATACTGAAGCTGATGAAATTAATACTCGGGCTGTTTGACGTTAATAACACATTTATTCTAAATTGGTCATAGCAATAATATTTAATTAATAGTGTTATCTTGCATATAAAGTATGTAAAATTTTCATTACCAGCAAGATGTTTCTTACTATTTATTTTGTATAATAAAAATAATTTATCATTTACTAAAAATATTAGTTAAATTACATTCTGTGCCAAACATTTTTCTGAACAAAATCTAATTTTAAACTTTATTACTATATTTAATGAGCAAAAATGTCTGTGTATGCATAGATTGTAAAAACCAACACACACCTAAATATATTTTCTTAACTTTTTATTTTATTTATTTATTTATTTGTTTGTTTGTTTGTTTAGACAGAAAGAGAGATACAGAGACAGGGAGAGAGCTGAGCTGGAGGCACTCCTCAGCTCAGCACATGGGTCCGCATGGGCTGGGGCCGGGGCTGGGGCTGGGATTCGATCCTTGGGTGCTGCAAAGTGAGCGCTCAACCTACTGAGCCATCCCAGCTTCCCCCTAAATATATTTTCCATTTGCACCCATATATGAAGTTGTAATTCATGCCCTGCTCATTATTGGAGTGTGTACTCACTAAATACCCAGCTTTAAATTGGTATGCTATATGTAGTTTAGGTAAATAGTTGACCATATTTGTAAGCAACCAATGCAGATTTATCAAGATCTAAACTTTCTAAATGTAAGCTAATGATTTAAACATTAAATATAATGTTTAAACTACTTATCATAAGTAGGTGGTAATTTGATTTTTGTCTTGCTTATTTTTTTCTTTCTAAATTATTCTTTTTTGTTGTTCTGAAGTTGACACATCAGAAGTTTTATATGGCTTAAGTATATCTCTGAATTTTTTATGGCCAAAAAGTGAGAACTTATCTGAAAATTGCCACTTTCAACCTTCTTCTAAAACAAAATATGACACACAGCAGAAGAGAGATGTGTACAGTAATCATAGGTGCACATATAATTCTTAATATGAAACTTTTATATATGAAATATGAATATCAATATTAAGATTTTATATCTAATAAGTTCATTTATTAAAAATAAATTCTAGCTTTTGTCAATTATTTGAGAGCTATTTAGTTTCTAGTCAGTTCCAAACACGTGCAATTCTTGGTTTATGTGTTCTCTGCTCCTTCTCCATAATGGGGAAAGATGAATTTCAAGTAGTTTTTATTGGTTGGTAATTTGATAGAAAATGGATGCTTTTTTTTCTTTATTGCTGTATCATGGGTCATTGTCAAGTCCTTTGAGCTTTTCTAAGAATTGTCTGTGGAGATAGAGCGTAATCCTATTTTCAATGTGATTCCTATAAGTTTTGCAATGCAGAGCGGAATCAACATGCAGAAATGGTATGTGAGGGAATATATTTAAATTATATTTACTAAGAATTGAATAGAGTGAGTGCAAGCATGTACATAAATCTTTTCCTCAATGTCTTTTTGCCACCTAGAAAATTGAGACTAGATTACTTTAAAAATCAAAAAAGCAAAAGTCTGGGGAAGCTGGGATGGCTCAGTGGGTTAAGCGCTCACTTTGCAGCCCCGGGGACCAAGGATCAAATCCTGACCCCGGCCCATTCGGACCCATATACTAAACTGGGAAGTGCCCCCAGTTTAGTTCTCACCGGGGCAAGACCCCGGCCCAGTTCCTGCCCTGTGCAGCCCCGCATTCACCTGTGGTATGAAACTATGTGGAAAAATCAATGATGTACAACTATGGAGATTGTTCTGGGCCCTCCCCCTTCTCTCTGTCTCTGTATCTCTCTCTCTCTCTCTCTCTCTCTCTCTTTCTCTCTCTCTCTCTCTCTTTCTCTCTCTGTCAAAAACAATAAAATAATAAATAAATCATAAAAAAAAGCAAAAGTCCTCTTAATGATGATGTAAACTCGAGAACAGACAGTATCCTCCATCTTGTTCGTGTGGCATTCTGACTTCTTAGCCCCATGTCTTGGTCATAAAAGCAAATTACATAGACGTCTTGAATTAATTCATGCTTTAAGGAAAGAATTCACAAATGAAAAGGAAATGTAAGAACAGTTATAAACTCAACATGACTAACTTGTAAAGCTTACACTCTAGTTAATAAAAGCTGTGCATCTGCCTGCTCCTCAACACTAAAGACCCAACCAATTCAAGATTAAAAAGGAATTCAAATGTAAAAAAGAGTCTGGTAAATTTGACAATCCAAATTAAAACAACTTATAATGATTGATATGTTTCCCTTGTCAGCAGACGTTCCTTAAAACAGAATTTTCTTTAAGAGATGGGATTGCATTTCATATACAGTACTGCTTTAATCCAGTCAAGTTGCAAAAAACAATATTTCTCTAATCTTGTACTTAAAGATAGGAAATAAATTTATTTTAAAAAATAGCAAGAGATGCCGGGATAGCTCAACGGGTTGAGCACTTGCTTTGCAGCCCAGAGGTCCAAGAATTGATCCTCGGCCCCAGCCCATGTGGACCCATATGCTGAAATCTGGTGTGTGTTCCACATAGGAGGCCCCCAGTTCAGTTTTTGCCAGGGCAAGCCTCCCATGTGAGAGGCCCCCCAGCCCAGTTACTGCCCTGTGCAGCCCTGTGCCAACCTGTGGACAAACTATATCGAAACCTAATAATGTACAACTATGGACACTGCTCTGGGCCCTTCTCTCTCTCTCTCTCTCTCTCTCTCTCTCTCTCTCTCTCTCTCTCTCTCTCTCTCTCTCTCTGTGTCTTTGTCTCTGTCAAAGACAATAAAAAATAAATATTCAAAAAATAAGTAGTGGCAACATCAGAAAACATTTGACAAAGAAGCACAAAATTCTTCTTAGATTATTAGTTATAAACATGAACGTTAAGTGCTCCTACTCCTTTGACTTATTTAAATTCTACCTTTATGAAATGAAATGTACTTCTACTCAATTTCAACATAGAACTAATATTTTATAAATTATTATTTTTTATTTACAACCAAGTAGAAATAGCCATAGCACCTCTTAACAAAGTCTTTTTTAGGGTAGAATTACAAAAATAGATTTTCTTTCCATCTAAGTCATGCCATGAACGTAAACTTCTTAATTCTCAGTGTGTCAGAGAAAATCTTTTATATATTTTTAGTGCCAGAATATTTCATGTTAACACCATGGCATTTCCAGCTCTCTTGAGCCTGCATTCAGGGATGAGTGAATGTACCTATTGAAGTTGAAACACTATGTCTTCCCTGTACAATGTCCAGTGTGATTCTAGGTCCACATTGCAAATTTTCAAAAATAATCTGAATCTGGCTTGTTCAAGTGCAAAGAGTTAATACACAAAAACACTAAATAATAGACCTGTTCACAGTTTTATAAAACTTATTTTTTGTTGATATACTACAGATAATCTCAAATTAAACAAATTTTGGTGAGAATATAAATATTAATGTTATCTCTTTAGCTATTATATGATACAGGATTAATGGTTATTTCTCAAGAGATGAGTATGATCTCAGAGAGACAATCATCAAATCCTTATTCTAAGGTCATGATGATGTTGGAAGAGTTAATCATATGCTTAGAATTTTTAATCAGATATTAAATACACACGTGTAAGTGTGTATGTATTTAATATCCGACACTAATTATTAGCATTTCTTCTTTTTGGTATTAAAGAGTTTTCCAATGTTCTGTCATCCTCAGATTGTCCAGATGAATATATTCTATGCATATTATAACTTTAGCTAAAACAGAATTGAAATGATTAAATTCTATTAATTTATTAATTTTATGCTGGCCAAATGTACCATTTAAAATTGGACAGTAAACAACAGTACTGTCCTGTATCAAATGCTATATGAGGTCTGACAATTAAGTTTATGAACCTGCCACCATACCCTTACGTTGGTAGCACTGTACGAACAATTCAGTAAGGTTTCCTAATCTTGGTATATTAGTGTCTCACAGCTGTGTTTGTGTCAATGTGTGGTGGTGTCTTGCTGAGTGATGTTCACTGTTATTGTGTGTTGTTGTGTGCCATCATAGGAATATTGGAACTTGAATTAGAGCAATGAACACACATTAAATTTCTTGTTCAACTTGGCAAGAGTGGAAGTTAAATCAGGGAAATGTTAATCCAAGTTGATGGGGATAATGTTGTGAGGAAAACAGCAGTGTACACATGGATTCAACATTTTTCTGAAGGGAGAGAAAGCACAACTGATGAAGAGAGGTCAAGGAGGCCAGTAACAAGCAGAAGTAATGAAAATATTGCAAAAAATGTATGAATTGTGTGGCAAAACTGTCCACTATCAGAAGGATGGCACATCAAGCAAACATCAATGGAAGAAATATTAGGAAAATCTTAACTGAAAATATTGACATGAAACAGGTGTGTGCAAAAATGGTTCCAAAGGAGCTCACCTATGAACAAAAGCAAAGGAGAGTCAGTTTACCAAGACCTTTTGGAGAGGCAAGAGGTTGTTTTGGGCCATATATATCACTGGTAATAAATCATGGATAAAACAATATGACCTTGAAACAAAATGTCAAAATGCACAATGGAAGTCACCCAGTTCTCGGTGACCAGAAACATTTTGTGAATTCAAATCAAGAGTCAAAACAATGTTGCTAAACTTTTTTGTAATCAGAGAGATTTTTCGTTATTAATTTGTACCAACTGGACAAATAGTCAACCAAGTTAACTATTCGGAAGTGCTAAAAAGGTGAGTGAACAAATTAGACAAAAATGACCTGAACTTTTCTCCAACAGCTCATGACTCCTACGTCATGCACCAGCTCACAGGGCCCTGTCTGTGAGGGAGCTTTTAGCCAGTCAGCAAGTAACTGTACTATAACACCCTCTCTACTCACCTGATCTAACTCCCAATCACTTTTTTCTTTACCTAAAGATAAGGGAAATATTGAATGGAAGATGACGTTCAGGACATCAAGGGTAATACAACCATGGCTGTGATGGCCATTCCAGAAAAAGAGTTCCAACATTGCTTCGTAGGGTGGACTAGATACTGGTCAGTACATAGCTTCCCAAGGGGAGTACTTTGAAGGGGACTGTAGTGGTATTTAGCGATGAGTAACATAGCACTTTTTTAGCACTTTTTTAAGGATTACTTTGCAAATCAATTGCCAGGACTCTTAAGTGGTCAGCCTAGCCTCATTGGGCTAAATTCAAGGTTTCAGTAGGTTGACCATACGTATCATTAGAAAACAGACAGTGCCATTGTTTTCTGCCCTGTTTAAAACGGTATGTCTGATCAGCCTAATTAATTTATTTTATATCTGAAAACAAATAATACTGATACTAAGAGACAGTATGTTATGGTAACAAATATTGAAAGACCCTGATTTCATTCTTATTTATTTATTTATTTTTAATTTTTAAATTAGAGTTGAAATTTAATATTATATTAGTTTCAGTGTACAGCATAGTGCTTAGACATTTATAAAACTTACAAAGTGATCTCCTGATAGGTCTGGTATACACATGGCACCATATATAGTTATTATAATATTAGTGACCATATTTGCATTCCCCTGATTATTTTGTCACTGTCAATTTGTACTCCTTAATTTCTTCACCTTTTTCAACAAGCTCCCACAACCTCCTCCCCTCTAGCAATCATCAAAATGTTCTCTGTATCTGTAAATTTCTATTGTGTTTGTTTGTTTTTTAGATTCTATATATAAATGAAACCATATGATATTTTTCTCTAACATTTTACTCAACATAATACCCTTCAGGTCCATCCATGTTGTCACATATAAGATTTTATTCTTTTTGATGGCCAAGTAATATTCCACTGTATATAGTCACAGGTACCACTCCTTCTTTATTCAATCATTTATTGGTGGACAATTTTATTACTTCCATATCTTGTCTATTGTAAATAATACTGCAATAAACATAGGAATGAATATGTCTTTTTAAATTAGTGTTTTGAATTTCTTCAAATGAATACCCTGAAGTGGAATTACTGGGTCATATTGTTCTTTTTTTTTTTTTTACTTTTTTACTTATTTTTTGAAGAACTTTTATACTGTTTTTTACAGTGGCTGCATCAATTTGAATTTCCAACAATAGTGCATGAATGTTCCCTTTTCTTCACATCCTTGCATACACATTGTTTATTGATGTATTGATGATAGCCATTCTGACAGGTTTGAGGTAACATCTCATTGAGGTTGTAATTTACATTTTTCTGATAATTAGGGACAATGAGCATCTTTTCATATGTCCATTGGCCATCTCTATATCCTTTTGGGAGAAACACGAAAGACTCATTTTAATTTTGTCTTTATTATCAGCCATGTAAATTTAATAAGATTATAAATTATCCATGCTCTAGTTCCTTAATCTATAAAATGTACATAATATTATCTGTTATGACCATTTTACAGAGCATTTGGGAACATCATATTAATGTTTTATTAGAAAATTTGAAGATAAATTTTATAAACATATATGTTATTAAGATAAGACAAATGATACAGCAGGAATAATAAATTATTTAATACATTCTGATGTACAAATTTTAATAATTTTTTAGTGTTTTTCTGTGTGTGTGTGTATATATATATATATATATATATATATATATACACACACACAGATTTTTATTAGTTAATTTTCTACATGTTTTTTAATTCAACAAATGTTAATTTAGCACCTAGTATATGCCAATTTCTAAAATTGGCACTTCAAGGAACATAAAGTTAATATAATAAGAAATGCCTGCTCTTAAGGAGCGTACAGTCTCTATTAAGGAAATAAGACAAAAATCATATAGTTATAATATGAAGCAAAATATTTATTTCCTAATCGAGGTGCAAAAAGTTGTTCCAAATTTTAAGAAGGGTTTCAGGTTAAAAAAAAAAGGTAGCATTAGATAAGAATGTTCAAAATGGGTAGAACTTCTCCATCCCTACCCCTCCAGGATCATAACCTAGAGGTCATTTTAGTCTACTGGAATCATAAGACAAAACTCAAAAAATTTAGAAAGGCTGAATATGTTTTAGGAAAGGTATGGTTTCCTAGCAAAGCCACAATGTACATTAACCTGGAAAAGTATATTAGAAATATTTAAGAATATATGTGGGTACACACTTACGCTTTTGTACTTCAGTCAGTATGCAAAAAGTAGACACTAAGAATCCCTGAGTAGGGGACAAATATGTTGAGCCTCCACAGTCTTGTAAAACAATGAGGCTGTTTATGAAGACCAATTTGACAGTTATGAAAACAAGGGGCATAAACACAATGACATGAGTTAGAAAGCTATTACTCTGTCTAGAGAAGTAAAATTTTAAGTAATTTTTCTGTGAAAGCAGAATGAAGTTTAAAATGGTTACACGTGATAGGAGTGAGGAGGTAATATTGATTATATTTGGGACAAGGGAAAAAGAGGCAGAGACGACTCTACAGGCTTCAAACATAGTTGAATATAGCTCACTAGGAAAATGGTAACATAACGGTGGCCAAATTAGTGAGAATTCAGGAGAAGTGTTTGGTTTTTAGGGATTAAGAGTCAATCGATTGCTGACTTGAACTTTACAGAGTATTATTCAGCATAAATCTTGAATCTATATAAAATATATAGGTGTAGAGAATATGGTTAATTGGGACATCATTCAGTGAAGGATTGTTCTGGCAGTGGATGGAATGGGACTAACAACAACAACAAAATTAAAACTTAGACTTGTGGAAAATATTCCTAAAGATAGAAGAAGTAATAGGTGTTTTGCAGTCTATAGGTAGCATTCAAAATGATCAGGAAAAGCCAGCAAATATGATAACATAAACAAACTTTGGTAATTTCAAAAAGTAAGTAATTTCAAAAAAAATGTGATGAACATTATAAAGAATAAACTGACTGAAGAGATTGAATCTTTGGGGAAGTCTTTAGACTTGGCCACTAAAGGATCAAAGTAGAAGAATACAGTCATTCATTTTTGCTTAACAATTATTTAACAACATACTCTGATTTTTTTTTAAATGTGAAGCAAAAGTTTTATGCTTCTTTTTGCTTCATACTATTTACAGTGTAATAAGAGAAACTCATAATAATTAAACAAATTAAGCATTTGAGAAATGCTCTAAAATAGAAGGAATACATAATAGAAGAAACTGATTTGATTTAAATGATGAAGGAATTCCCCAAGAAACGCTTATATAAACTGAGATCAGGGATAAACTAGGCAAAGAAGAAAAGGGGCTAAGATCATTTGAGACATAGGAAAAGCAGACACAAAGTATGGGTACCTGAATACGGAGGTAGCATTGGAGAAACTGAAGTAAAGCTCTGTCTGAAGCAGCATGAATAAGAGTGAGAGTGCTAAAGACAATCATTCATTTCTCTGTCTTATAAGGGGGGTACCCCTCAAAACAGAAGTTATCTTCTGAAGGGCAGGCCCTTTATAGTACACCCCCCGCCCCCAGCTGAGTGTTCTAGGAACTACATCAGTTTACCTATTGGCGTTGCTGTGAGAGGCTGCATTCAGCATCACCAAATTCTTTTTGAGACTCTTTCTGTGTGTTTGTCCATTTCACGGTGGGTGATTTACATGAAAAACATATGGCAGGACAACACACCTGCCCATAAAATGCTGAGTGTTCATCAGTTTTTAACCAAACGACATGACCCCCATTGCCTACCTCCCTATTCACCTAATCTTGCCCTGAGTGACTTTTTGTTTGTTTGTTTCCCTGGATGAAAAAAGGTCTTCAAAAGGAAACATTTTACCAATGTGGAAGAGGTGAAACAAAAAACCATAAACAAACAAACAAACAAACAAAAAAAGGCAAAAGCGCTAGAAGTGATCAAAACTGACAAGTTCAAAAACTGTCTTGAGTGGTAGAAGAAGCAAGCATCTTATTAGGTGTATTGCATCAAATGGAGAGTATTTCGAAGGTGACTGAAATTTAAACATATAAAAATAAATACACATTTTAAAATAAAAAATAAATTCCATTTTTTTTGGTTCCTCCTTCATGATTTGATGAGTGCCAAATATAGAGTAGGTAAAGTACAAGCTACTGGGGAGTACCAGTGCCCAGCGAACAAGGGAGATGAGTCTAGATGGGTAAAAATAAGACAGATTATGCAAGGTTTCTTGCTACTAAATTTAATTTTTATTTGGATAGCAGTGAGAAGCCATTAAAGGGTTTAAGAAGGAGAGTGATGGGATGCTGATATAGTTCATCAGGTTGAGCAAGCCTTGCAACCACAAGGCCTGGGGATCAAGTCCTGGCCCCAGCCCGTGCAAACCCATACACTGAGCTGCATTGCAACTGTAACTGCTGGGATGGCAACAAAGGCTCTTGCCTCTTATGCAGGCGGCCTTCAACTCATTTCCCATCCTATGTGGCCCCACATTCACCTGTGTAGAATGAAACTATGTTACAACTAATGAGACTGCTCTGGATATGCCCCCACCTTCTCTCTTTCTCACCTTCTCTCTCAAAAAAAAAAAAAAGGGAGAATAAACGTTTATTTTAAGATAATTGCATAAGCTAAAAGGTAAAAAATGACTGAGAGTGGTAGTATAGTGTGTAGAAGCCTACAATGAACTAATGTAGTATCCCAGCAAAAGTCTATGGTAACTCCATCTATGGTAGTGACATTGGAAATGGTAGAAAGTAGATAGATTAAAAATATATCCAGGAGGCAAAAATCAACAAAAAGTGGTGATGGATTGTATATAAGGGATAAAGAATGGGGAGGTATCAAGGTTAATTCCCATGTTTTTGGCTTAATATTATGATCACTGGTGCCATTCTAGAGAAAAAGAACACTGGAGTAAAAGGGTATTAATGCATCAACGTAAAACATGGTTTTAAAATTTGTATTTAATAGTAACAATAAAAAATGTTAATTTATTACAGCCACAGAATCATAATCTCACTTCTGACCAATAACAAGAATTGGTCAGATGTTTCACTGAGAGTATCAGTGCGTGTCTGTGGAGTTCATCTCATTACGCCCAGCTAATTAGGATAGGGTTTGAATCTAGACTCATTAGCACATACACAAATCAACAAAGCTAACCATGCCAGAAACATGCACAGAAATGCACTCATTGTGATAAAGATTGCTTTCACATATAGCGTACTGTTTTTCAGAACACATAAATAGAGTTCAGACTTTAATGAGAGTAACAAAAAATTAGTGTACAGGAGGGAAAAGATAAAAATGGAAAAATAGTCTTGAGAAACATGTATGCTATATTCTAAAACAGAAATTCTGCATGTTTTGTCTGGCAGGTATACTCTCCATTGTTATTCACAATAAGTGCCATATTGTCATTTTCATTAACTTACAAACAAAATTTTTCCTTAAAAAATATGTCCAATCTAAACTTTGGATTAAGTATGCCTCATTAAGTAGAGTGTATTTGAACTCCAACCCTACCCGATTTCCTATGCCTAGATTGACCAGATGTACTGTTTCAAATGGTACCTATGATCAGCCTACTGATGACTTGAATTTAGCCCAACGAGACTAGGTTGGCCATACATACCATTTGAAATAGCACTGTATTGTTGCTTTTCATCTCATTTAAAAATCTACATCTGGTCAGCCTACCTATACCAATGTGCAATATTAAGTAATATTTTGTTCTTAATATTAATTATCTCATTTTCACTACCCAGCACATCCTTTTCTCTCCCCAAGTATTTACTCCCCCAGACTACAAAATTGATGTATGCTTAATATCAAAAACTTGAGAATCCAAGAATAAAATAGAAAATTGCTAAGTGACATATGTCAGACAGGAAGAACTGATCAGTTTGCATATACATATTTTTATAAATTTGTCAATCTACATGTGATGTTATATGTTTTGCACCTAACAATGTATGGTATATACATTTATATGTTACATAATTTTTGAACCTATTTAAAAAAATAGAGATTCCTGTCTCTTTTATAAATAAACCATTGTCATGGTTCTCTCAGAAGCAGTCTTTAAGACAAGGTTTCAGTGCAATATTTTATCCAGAAGGTAGTTCTAGGAAATTTACTAGGGATATAAGGAAGTAATAAAAACATGGAAAGTTACCCAATAAAATATTGCTCTTAATTTAAGGGTCAGTGTGGATGATGAATCTGGTCCCACTGAGGAACTCCGGTAGGTTGTAGAAGAGGTATCTCAGAGTTTTCTCCCTCAGGGTGATACAACTGGGGCATTATACATTGGGTAAAAGTTGCTGGTGCAGGGCAATAAGAGGGCTGTTTGAGTTGGTGTTAATTTCTTGCATTTTTGAGCTGTAGTGCCTGAGTAGCCCCTGGTGCCTAAAGAAATCTCTCATAGAATTGGCATTTGCCAGGCCGAAGTAGAAATGAAAAGAACATGATCCTTTATTTAATCATTCCCTTACTGATGAACATTTAGATTGTTTCAAATTTTTTTCACCATTACCAACTGCCACAGTATTCTTCTACATGAATATTGGCATGACTGTCTAATTTTCTATGACATAATTACTGAAAGTAGAATTAAAGAAGAATTTGAATAATTAAAAGCAATAATCTTCAAGAGTGTTGTGGGATGGAGAGGCAACTTTGTTCTCATAGGAAACTTTCATGGAGTGGTCATATCATATTATAACTAACTTTAAACATAACATTCTTAATTTAGTTTTAATATCTAAAATATCTAAATTTCCAAGCCCATTTATTTCTTTATTTTATACCTTCTGTCATTGCTATAATAAAATATCAGTATTTTTTAACTAAATTAAACATACCTACATTATAACAGGACTTAATTTTTTTCCAATTTTCCACTTAAGATAAGAACAATGCTGATTGTAGAAGAGTAACAGAGAGAAAAAAATCTTTAGTGTAATCAGAAAGAAAGAAAGAGAGAGAGAGAGAGAGAGAAATAGAAAGAAAGAGAAAAAGAAAGATAGATTGGACTCTATCAAAACTAAAAACTTTTGTTTTGCAAAATACCATGTGAAGAGGATGACAAGAAAAGGAACAGAAATGGGGGAACTTCTTAAAAACTACATGTCAGTCAAATAAATTATGGGTAGAATATAAAAGTACTATCAAAACTCAACAGTGAAATAAATCCAATTGAAAATAGAAAAGAGACATGGCTAGACATCGCACAGAAGAGGATATTCAGACGGCAGATGAAAATGTGTCCTACTTCATTAGTCACTAGGAAAATACAAAATCATAATGACATATCCTTATATATCTATCAGAATAGTTGAATCAAAAAGTAGTGACAATGCCAAATGTTAGTAATAATGCACAGAAATTGGATCACTCATACATTGCTGGTGGGAATGTTAAATGGTACACCCACTCTGGAAAACAAATTGACTGTTTCTTATATTAACAAAACTAAACACACAGTTATCATATCACACAGTAATTACACTCCTGAAACTTTATCTTGAAAATGAAAACTTATGATGTTCACACAACAGTGAGTAAATGAATGTTCATAGTAGCTTTATTTGCAATAGTCCTACCCTGCAAACAAATCAGATGGCCTTCCGTAGGTCAATGGGTACTCAGACTTGGTATTACACTCATACTGCACTATATTACTCTGTAACCAAATGGTACAAACTAGTGATACATATCATAACGTGAATAAATCTCCAGGGAATTACACTAAGTGCAAAAGTCAACACCAAATTCAACACCAAATTATATAATGCATAAAATTCTTGAAATGACAAAACTGTAGAAACGGAGAATAGATTAGTTGTTGTTGGATGTATGGAATGGGTTGAAGGAGCAGCAGGAAAGAACTGGATGTGGTTATAAAAAGGCAACATAAAAAGGGTTCTTGTGGTGACTGAATTGTGTATTGTACGGTGGTGATGGATACATG
>PVKE010019944.1:0-27966 GCA_004027555.1 Craseonycteris thonglongyai | reverse complement strand
TGACCAAAGCAAATCCCAAAGCCAAGCCCAGTATCAACAAGACAGAAAAAACACTACTCAGTGGACCAAACCACCATGGGACTCCATCTCAGAGCAATTACATAAAAAACTTGGGTGTGGGATCTGGGCAATGACAAGCCCCCTACAGTGTGCAGCTAGGGTTGGGGCTCTTCCTTCTAAAGAATGCCTCAGGTTCCAGGCCAGTGTGTAGACAGGCAGTTAACCTGTGTGGAGGAGTAGGACTATGGCAATAGAATCATCACTAATGGCAGAGAAAATAATACAAATCAAGCAAAGGACCTTAATTGTTCATGTCAGTCCATCTATTTGGACTCATGTTCTGCACCACTGACCTCCCACTCTGCTTGAACTTCACACCATTGGTTCTCTGGATCACTGTCTTCATGCCATACCTTCAATTCCCCTCACCATCTGCTCTCACTCTTGTCCGAACGCACTCTATACATTTTATGTGCACCCCATAAGTCTACACCACCCAATATCCCTCAGTGCTCCTGCTGTAGCCTTGACCTGAGAGGAATAAAATCAGATTGCCTCTCCCCTTGCCCTTGAGACCAAATTCCTGTTAACTCAGCCCAAGTGAACCCACCAGGAAGGAGGCAGCCCATCCTGGTTAGCTGCAGTGTTCCTGGTACTATGTCAAGACCAATTTCTCAGCCAGTTGCCCTTCCTTTGGGGTTTATTTCCAGCTCTGCCTCTGACTCCCTGACTTTCCTTGGACCTGTCACTATCTCCCCTCTCGGTCCCAGTCTCTTCTGGATAGAGAGGATTCTGGAGACAGCCACACCATTCCTGCTCTGACCTGGATAGGTGTGGGATTATGACGGCATGAGAGTGGTGCTCAGAGAAGTCCTGTTATAGTCAGGGGGACTGAAGGAGGCCCAGACACTCAATTGAGATTATTTCCCAATAGCATGCTTATAAAAGCTTAGGCAAAGGCTTGTGCAGCTCCAGAAAACTTAATTGCTTTGCTGCTGCTAATGGAACAACCCACTAACCACAGTCTCCCACATGTGTGATGACAGGGCTCCCACTCATGGAGGCCTGTAAGCAAGAGCTTTAACACAGCCAGATCCGTGGGGCCGTCTAGGATGTGGTTTCTGTGGCTATGTTCCCACCTGTCACAGCATCAGCAGAGCTTGCAGACCTCACATTCCCTTTGGCAGGAAAAGCCCTGCCTTTCTAGGTACTTCCTTGTCGCCTAGCACCTGAACAGGTGGAGACCATTTATCCAGCTGTCCTTGCCCTAACCAATGAGGCCCTGTGTGGCCAGGCCCCGACTCCTCTCTGTGCTTGCTTCCTTCTCTTTCCCCCAGCTTTGCCATATACCTGTCATATTGGCCTCCTGGCCATTCCTGAAAAACAACAAGTTCTCGTTCTTACCAGCCTTTGTACCTGCTCTTTGCTCTGCCTGGGACACTGTCACTGGGGTGACCAACCATTCCAGTTTGGCTAAAACTGTCCTGGTTTTATCACTGAAAGTCCTGCTTCCCAGGAAACCCCTCAGTCTTGGGCAAACAGGAGTGTTGGGCACTCTACTGTCTAGTCTCATGGCTGGTTCTTTCATTTCTTTCAGGTTCAAATTCAATGTTACATCCCTTAGAAAGGTCCTCCCAGACACCTTTATAAAAATGGTCCACCCAACTTCCTGTCACTTCTCAGTACTCACTGCATGCTAAACCTGACTGAAATTTATTTACAGTCGCTTCCCTCTATGTAGCTAGCAACTGAGGACCTCCTCTTATTCCCCATTTAGAGAACAGTTTGTCCCACAGAAGGGATTCTGCAAGTATTTTGTGTTGGGGCTGATTTTAGGTAAACTGAATTGATGTCTTTTTGTTCTCCAGTCACAGGCTGGAGCCCAGAGGCACTGGTGTCAATATCATGCTCTCCTGGAACATTTTAAGAGGCCATCTGGCCCTTGAATCCCAAGGGCTTGGGCTTTTGCTCACATCGTTACATGTTTAACAAATAGGCCAAACTGCCCAGAGATGTGTGGCCAAGGCAGCAAACAGAATTCCATCAGCTGTTGATACCTGCAACAAACTTTCACAGAGAAACATGGGACCTACCAAACACCAATTTAAAGATGGGAATCATAATATGCCCAAGAACTGGGGAAGAGCGCAGGATCGCGTATCCACTCTGTAATCATAACGAAGATGGCAACCAGGTATGAAGTGCCAACCCTTAATGCACTTTTCCTCATTTAACTCTCATACCTCTATAATAGGTAGGTGACATTACTTTGGATTAGAAATGGGAAAAGTGAGGCACAGAGCGAACAGGTAAATCACATCAACTGGGAAGTGGCAGCAAGCATTCGAGGACAAGTCTATATGGCTCAAAAGCCTTTAGTCTTCTTTCCAGACCAGATTGCCTCCTTGTTTCACTAGCTGTGCGGTAATTTGAAAATAGGTGCTGTAATAATTCAGAAAATTCTATGTTGTCATGTTTCACAAAAAATCAGAATATCAACATGTATGCACACTTTCTTAATATTTGTATTTTACACAGGAAAATTAAGCTAAACCAAAATGATACAGTGGTTGTGTTGAGTGATGGTTTTTTAAAGTAAATTTTAATATAATTTCCAAATATGTATTACTTACATGTTTTTTTGAAAAAAATCAGTGTCTATTCAAAGGGAAAGTTACCAACAACTTACTTACATAAGATGAAGTGGGAGAGAGCCCAGGAGGTCTTGGATCTATAACTTCATTTGGTTTTTTAACGGCTGGTGGGCAGAGGGCAGGTCTTTCCATCAAGAAGTTGAAGATGGAGCAGAGAAAGGTTGACAGGGCTGAACAATATCTTGTTTGGCATCAAAGCTAAGGTGTGGTTTCACTGACAAGGGCCAACAACCCCCATGGTCAGACCACCCGGAATTACTGCCCAAGGACCAGGCCATGGACAGACAAAGGGCCTCAAATCAAGAGCATTCCATAGGGAAGGTGTAGAATGAACTTGGTGCTTAACCCCATTTTACTTACAGGGGGTGGGGGGGAATCAGGAGCAATTTTCTCTTTTTATAGGTGTTTGGACCTGATCAGTTTTCTGAGAAGCTCTTGATAAGGCACAGCCTTTAGATGTTTTGACAAAATGTAAGATCAACCCAGAACCTAGTATGTACCTTCAATCAAGTCTATTTTTCAAAGGCAAAAAAAGGGTGGGAGGTGGGGGTGGAAATATTGAAAGAAAGTCTTCTCTGTAAGGGGAAATTCTATTGTTTAGGATGTATTAATAATTTCTATGAAGTAGAGTTTTTATAGAACCCACGACCCTGTGTGATAGGTGGACTTCTGTGGGTGAAAGCATTATTTTTTTTTTTAAAAGTACAAAAACCCAACCCTTTTTTAAAAGGAAGGGAATTCAATTAAACTTGCAGTCCATAAACTTTCACTCTTGTTGGGGGGCCTTGGCCAGGCCACATAACATTTATGAGTCTCAATCTTGTCACCTGTAACAGAGACTATGGGCCAGTTGTCAAAGTTAAAAAGGTGAAGTACATGAAGACCTCAATAGTCATGGCACAGGAGTGTCCTTTGAAGCATCCTAAATATGTTGTTAGCAGCAGAACACTCTTCTTCAGAGACAGAAGCATGGTCTACGTAGGTAGTAAGGACAGAGCTGGTTCTGTTAAGGCATGCCTTCCATCTGGGTCTCACTTAGGTCTGTTTGTTTTTTTAGCCTCCCCTATTTTCTTCTTCTTTTTTTTCTTTTGTTGTTAAATTTATTGGGGTGACATTGGTTGGTAACAATTACATAGTTTCTGGGTGTGCAATTCTACATCACAGTTTTAAAGTTATTCACCTGGCACAACTGCACAACTCCACGGCAAGTGCTGGGTGGTAATCCCACCCTTACTTCTAGGCATCTGAATATAAAACACACATTTGTGTGAAGACACTGTCACAGCTCTAGCAAGCCTGGACTCGTGGGGCCACATCCACATTCTCAGGACAAGTCTCTGTCTCTGAATCTGCATGTTATCCCAATGCCCCACATTTCCTATTCAAAGTCCATGCCATGGCTCCCTCTCTAAGGGTGGTCTTGGAGGGGATCTCAGTCCCCTTAAAATAGAACCTGTTTATAACCACCCTCCATACACACACAAAAGGGAAGGATCCAAAAGATTTCTTTCTTTCGTGCGCCAGGTTATAAATTTGGAGCACTTCAGTGTGCGTATGCACCCATGGGTCTCAGTTTAGACAAACTTACTAGATTTAGGAGTCTTATTTTCTGTTAAGGAGTTATCCAGCAAGTTAAAAAGTGTATGATTCATAAGTTTTTGATTCATTAGTACCATTTCCATGCTGCCAAATGCATAATTCTGACTCAGAGTTTCCAATGAACCTATAAGCCAGAGGATTTATTTTATTATTTCATTTTATTCATTGCTTTTCCTCCCCTTTCAGTGTTCTCCTGGAACTGTCTCGTGGACAAAATTTCACCTGTGATTAGATCTGGGATTATAGAGGTAGGAGTTGGGAATCCAGGTTCTGGCCTCCCATTGGCTGGTACCTATATCTGGGTGGGATAAGATGTTTTTTGAGGAGGTTTGTGGCCCTAGCCAAAACATTTATTAGTCAGAACAGAGGAAAGCTCACACCTCTGATGCCAGTGTCTAAACCTCAGCACCAAGGTATGAGGAAGTCCTCCTTAACCCCTTGACATACTAATTAAATGAAACTCTATGGGAGCAAAAAATAGTATTTATTTTTCAATTTAACATTTGCAGGTGCCATATCCAGTATTGGCTTCATATAACTCGTAAACTTTGATTACAAATCTGGCACGCTTGGTAGCTATAAACTGCATGTACCCACTGAAGCCATCCTTTGAATTTTATCGTTGACTCATCTAGGGAGACAATCTTCATCCGGAGTGCATAATTGTTCAAATTTACAAGTATTATTCAAATAGTCAACTACACTTTGCATGTTTGGCATTCTGTCTTCTTTATATAGTTTCATTATTCACAAGTTGAAGAAAATGTGATATAGCCAAGAAATGTTTGTGAGGCAGAGTTTTTAAAAATATTGGTGTCTTTACTGTTGCTCTTTTAACCAATATGTATTTATTTTAGATTTTTGTACTTGCAACATTATGATACCTAATGAATCATATGCTTTCATTTCATTACTTTTTACTGGAAACCACTCCTTGTCCTTTTTTCGAGTTCTAGTCCTTTATCTTTTGGCTTGCATACCTATTTGTTTCTACGGTTATCATTTCAAAAAATAATTACTTAGTACTTGTTCAAGACATACAGAGGCAAAGGATTTGCTCCTAGACTTTGCAAAACTAAAACATTTATACCAACAATTTTAGTAAATGGTTTTATATTTGGAGTATTTTCTTTTTCTTCCCAATTCTATTCTTCATCTCCTGAATCACAATCATCACTGCTTGATATAGATATAAGTCTTTCACGTTTACAAACATTACATTGGATAGGGTTATACAGTCACTTGAATTTGAATCTTCTGTTGAGTAGTCAGCCACATGAATTTCTTAAATATCAGTCTCACTGTTTTCACTCGAATAACCCATTTGGCTTTCAGAATTTCAAATTCAAAACAGACAATTTAAAGGGATTATTTCTACCAGATCACACTTTAACACTGAATACATATAATTATTTCTTGAAATATTTGCATTATAACTGCACTCAAAGCAAATTAATTCTGCACACATCTCAGAGACATCAATGTTTACAATGGCTTAAGAAACACATATCCACATTTTTGTATGTCAAGGGGTTAATATTTTGTGATTTTGCTCAGTAGCTTAGAGAAACAATGTATTTTCTCTTTAACTTGACTATCCTAAAATTCTTTTACCTAGTCCTCATCATGAACAGGTAGTTTACAGAAGAAAAAAAAAACAACAACACATAAGAAAAGATGTTCACTATCACATGTAATAAATAATTTGAATGTAAAACAATAAAATACCAATGTTTTTCCTACCTAGCAGATGGCAAAGATCAACAAAGCGTAAAACAATGCTGTATTAGCAAGTTTGTAGAAACATGTTGAAGGGAGAATGCATTTGTGTAGCTCCTTTGGCAATGACCACCAAAATGCAGACTCAGCAATTTAGCTCCCAGGCCTCAATCCCATAGCCATAGTGACCTATGTGAACATTTGTGAGGAAAATCCCAGGCCTGTGCACGCTGGACTCACTTTAAATTTAACCTCAGATCTCAAACAGCACCCAACCCTGCTCAGCAATTCTACCACGCTAGTCAAATGACTTCCTTCTGTTCTAGATGACCACATCATATAAGCACCTCACCTCTTATACCTCTTACTTTTCAGCTGGATGTCCCTCCTCAGTCTTCTTGGAGAAAGAGATACAGATACAAACTTGTTTTCCCAATTAAAAAACTGTAGCAATTCTATCACAAAGAGAGAAGGTAGCATAGGATTTGGCAGTAGCCTCAAAGGTAAATGGGTTCAAAAGCCCCATAGTAGCCTGAGACTTTGGTCAAGTCATATAAATGTTCTAAAACTCAGGTTCTTCATTTCAGTGATTAAGACCCTGGCAATAGCCATAAAGGAAACAGAAGAATAAAAAATGGCTTCTAGGTTTTTGGCCTAAGCAACTGTACAGGTGGTGGCACCATTAACTTGAGATGGCAAAGATGTAGATCAATGGTTTTCAAAGTGTGGCCCCTGGGCTAGGAGCATGAACTTGCCCTCACCCCTACCACAGACCTACTGAAAGTGTGTTGCCACAGAAGATATTAAGAGGTTCAGAATTGTGCCCTGGATGGCCAGAGGAGGAGGAAATAGTCAAAAACAGGAGAAAAGACGGCTTCCCAGGAGAATATCCTGTCTGACACCAAGAGGTGGAAGTCTGTGAAGAGGAAGGAGGGGCTGAGCAGGTCAGATGATGTTGGGAGGTCTGGTAAGATGGAGACAGAAAATGCACCTCTTGATTGGCCAGATGGAGGCCACTGGTCAGGTACATAAGAGCCGCTTCAGAGGAATAGTGGGCAAAATGCTGTCTGGACTTGGTTGAGGAGGGAGTAAGAAAAAAGTAATAGAGACCAAGAATTGGCAGCCCATGCAAGGACATTTTTCTATGAGAGGGGACAGAGAAATGGGCTACTGCTAAGATCTTTGTTATTTGTAGGAAGAAACTGAATTTCAGAGAGTTCACATGACTTGATCTGAAGTCTCATGAATAGGTGGCATTTAAACCCACTTACCGCCGAGAGTGACTGTCACCAAAATCTGTGCTATCTTCCTTTCACAGACAGACCTTCTACAAAGTTTCAGGTTGTGTTTTTCTCTGGGTTTGTTTTCCCATAATTATTGGAAAGAAACTGAATTCCTCAGGTATTCCTTAAAGCCTCTTGTCAGGAGGGGACTTCCTTTTCTTTTCTTTTCTTTTTTACTTGAAAAGAGATCTTATTAGATAGGAGCAGGGGTGAGGCCCCAGGCAGGTCTTTGTAGCTTCAAAAGCAAAGGCCTCCTACTAATTCTCTCCCATAAGCACTTTCACGGAAGGAGAACATCCAAAGGGATAACAAGAAGAAAGATCGACACTCCTTGTCTTTGATTGTTTCAAGTTAATAAATCAATACTTGTGCAAATAGATTCACTTTGATGGCCACACAAATCTGAGGTAGCCAAAGAAGACAACATCCCCAAATGAGCACAGTATGGACAAATCTATGCTACGCTGGAATGGGATCCTGATCTGCCTGTCATTCACTGTCTTTAGGGCATCAGATGGCATTACCTCCCAGGGCCTGGGCCATCAGATTGGCTGTTGTTAAATCTGAATTTATCCTGTGTGGATGCAAAATGCACTTGATTTAGTCAGTCCAAGAGAAGCCGAGAGCCAGCTGTGGATGCCACAAAGGTGTTAAAATATTATCTTCTGTTGAGAGCTGGACAATATGTGGACTTAAAAGACTCAAAAACATTTATAAACACTGCTGGCCCAAGAAACTATTTTGGAGACTCGGATCAAACTTGGACTTTGAGTTTATGAGCCAGGATTTATACTTGAGAAGCAGCTGATGAAAAATAGTTATTGTCTCCGAATATGGAAAAAAGCACTCCATAAGCAAAGCTGATACAGGTGACCTGAAAGCAGAAGGTGGACAAAGTACACAGAAATTAATCAGCTTTCTCTCCTTGGGAAGCAAACTAGATGTTTCAAAGAGCATAAACAGGGGGGAAGCCAGGATGGCTCAGTGGGTTAAGCGCTCATTTTGCAGCCCTGGGGACCAAGGATCGAATCCCAGCCCCGGCCCGTGAGGACCCATATGCTGAGCTGGGGAGTGCCCCCAGTTCAGTTCTCACCGGGGTGAGACCCCGGCCCAGTTCCTGCCCTGTGCAGCCCCACACCCACCTGTGGAATGAAACTACGTGGAAAAACCAATGATGTGCAACTATGGAGACTGTTCTGGGCCCTCCCCCTTCTCTCTGTCTGTCTCTGTATCTCTCTCTCTGTGTTAAAAACAGTAGAAGTAAATCTTAAAAAAAAAAAAAAAAAAAGCTTAAAAACAAAAAAAGAGCATAAACAAGTGAACAAATGATGGCAACTTCTGGGTACAGTGTTCCCTTTCTCCTTTCCTGCTACAAGAGCAGAGTATTCTCACTTTCAGAACCTGGGAGTAATGAGAGATGCATTTGTAAATACACCCACACTTGCCGTGAAACTCAGTAGCTTCAACTCCACATCCCTGGAGGGCTGACTATAGGAATCCATTAAGTTAACGAGGGGTGCAGCTATGTCTGTGCAATACATTGCAAGCATCACCCCGTAATTGAATCGAGCATTTTTTACAAAGCATTTGCTTCTATTTCCTTTTTTTTTTCCAATTTTTTTTTTTATTGTTCAATTTATTGGAGTGACGTCGGTTAGTAAAACCTACATAGGTTACAGGTATACAATTCTATAGTACTTCATCTATGTGCTGCAATATGTGTCCATTTGCTTCTATTTCTTAAGTATCAGATTGCTGAGCACAGTGCTGGGCACATAGGGGAAGGTATTTAATATCTTGCATGAGCTGTGAGGACCACAAATGCTGTACTAATATCACCCTCATCCTCTTTACCCAAGGAAGTGGATTTGCTGTTTTATATACCATCTGATTCTTGGTCTACCATCTGGATCACTGAGGAAAGTGGGGACATTTCATGTTTTTTAGCTTTAGAATTCAAATAGCTAGAAATGCACATCTACTTTGTGATCAATTCAGGGTCTGTGCAAGGTGTCAATCTATTATAGGTTTCCATTATTAGTTATCTGAAGAACTGCTCAAATTTAATTTCTTCACCAAGGCTAGAAGAAACGTTAAGAAAAGGACCCCTTGGCAGAGGTAACTTGGATTTCCCAACCAGTTTCTGATGAATCACATCCCCTACATTTGTTTGCCTTGAATACTGATTTCCAGAGATACTATGTCTACTTCTCAGCTCAATGCCAATTACACAGTGATTGAAACTGGCTTCTGTGAGTCCACTTAGGTCAATAAACAAAAAGCAAGACTGTTGTGTCCTCTGTTCTCATTCTCTCAATTTCTCTTTGATCCTCAGGCTCAGAATTTACCTGGCACTGGCTTAGCCTAGTAAAACTTACTTCATCTCCACGCCCCTCTCTAGCACAGTGCCACCTGGTGGCTACCCTTAAATATGACAGCAGGACAACAGAAACATGGGAAAGCCTCCAGGATTGACCACATAAAAGAAATCAAATGACTGATAAGAAAAAAAATCCTCCTTTTGTGGAATGGCCCATAGAATCACAAGATGTGTGAAAGAGGAGTAAGGACTGATTCTGTGGAGACTATTTCACTAACATCAAAACTGTATTTATTCCTGGCTATGTCTTCTCTGAAAATACACTTCATATTAAATTTTGTTGGTGAGTGAGGATGACTTCTGAGTGGCTAGCCACTCCCTATGGAAGTCCTCTCTATACCAGCTTCTGAAAGCAAAACTGTAAAATGGCTTGCTATTATCTAGCCAATTATGATGAATCATCAATATTATTGATACTTAAGGGTTTATCCTTTCAAATGGAGGCAAGGACCTCAGAAACGTAATTGCTCTTTTGTACAAAGTGTCTCTCACAATGGCTAACTGCGAACTGTAGTCCTGGGTCCTGGCTGGTGTTTTGCCATGTGAAGAAAAAAAAAGAACAAAGTGGCAGTTATCTATTTTAGCAGTTATTTTCTTTTAGCTGAAAATGTTGAAAATGACAACAAAATGTTTGTTGGATGTGATTTTTAAATTTCTCTATTTTTTTTTAAGGGTGCTGCTTAGTGATTTCTGCACCATTGCTATTTGTGGTCAATTCCTTTCCAGAAACGAAGAAAAGGAGTTCTTTCCCTGCCAGCTTCATCTTCCCCATTGATTTCCTCGCCCAACACATGCCCTTAATGGAGCCTGAAATGAATGTGACTTCGCTTTTGTTTTCGCCCTGTGTCACCACACCTCTGCCAGAGGCCAGCTGTGGTCTGAGCCCTGCACTCATTCTGCAGGAAGGGTATCTGCCCCTCCCAGACGTTGGCAAATAGAAGGTAAGGCAGGAGAGGAGGAGGAGATGTGGCCTCTTTGCTGGGCCTGGAACCAGAAGAGAATATGCTCCTTTGAAATGAGCTGTGCTACAGAAAATAAAAGCTTCATAAAATCTGAGAGCATCAGGAAGTTAGCTATTCAGGTGGACAATGCTGGGAATGAGGGAGGTCCTTATAAAAGGCCAGATGAAGTCCCTTACACCTTGGGGAAAAAGCTGCAAAATAGGCATTACAAAAACATCTCAAATGGTCCAAATAAGAATTACTCACAGAGGACAAGGAGAAAGGAAGGACATTGTAAAGGAAGTCTTTTGATTTTTCCAGTTGGTTCTTCCTTCCTTTCTGACTTTTCCCCACACACTCAAGAACCACAATCCACACTAACAACTAAGACCACAGACTGAGCCAGTGGGTCCCTCTGGTAAAATTTAGAGTTTGACTGAGGGTCTTATGGACATGTAAGAGAGCTATAACAACCCGCTATGGGGCCTTTCTGAGTCCGAGACCCTACCTTTTTCCCTTTGAACGAACACTAAAAAATCAAGCTGGCCTTTCTCATCTCTTGGGACATGTGTACCACTCTCTTGGGAAAATCACGAGACATTTCTGTGACGCAGTATGCTCACAGAGGTGGCCATTCTGTGCCCAATCTGCCTCCCAGTGACATCAGATAGCTGGAAGCCATCACTGTTTCCAAGACCACTCAGGAAAGCTTACTAAACTGCTTTCGGACCAACAGAGTGGCCCAGCACTTGTCTGTCATCCCAATGAATTTTCAGAAACCTGTAAAACGGGCCATGTTTACTCTACTGGATCAAGGCAATAACTGGGGATTCAGTTATTGACCCAGGATTTGGAAGCAAACAAATCATAGCTATTAGCAATAATACGTTCACATGAAGGCAGGTACATAGCTACAAATCTCTATAATCATTTAGAATTGTCAAAATTATTTCCCTGTTGGTAAACATTTACTCTAAGCTTCAGTTATACATGGCATTCTAATGCACCACACAGAATATCTGTGTTTAAAAAAAAAAAAAAGCTAACTTTAATGAATGTTAAGTGGTAATAATATCCTTTTAAAGTTGGAGATGGGGGGGCCGGGATGGCTCGGTGGGTTGGGCGCTCACTTTGCGGCGCCGGGGACCGGGGATCGAATCCCGGCCCTGGCCCAAGCGGAACCATGTGCTGAACTGGGAGCTCCCCCAGTTCAGTTCTCTCTCTGTCTCTGTCTCTGTGTCTGTATCTCTCCCTCTCTCTGTCAAAAATAAAAATAATAAATAAATAAAGTTGGAGACAATGTGAATTTTATAAATTTCTCTTAAAAAAAAAAAAGCTATCTGGAGAAACTTACATTCCTACTGTCTCTTTCATCTCACTAAATTTCCTCCTAGCAAATAAAGGAAAAAATAAAAAAGAATATTCCAAGGTATGTAGTAGTCTCCTAGCTGCATTCGAGGTGAGGACTATTCTTCTCAAAGAGCTGTGCATGGTGGAATGCCTTGAAGTTCTGGCCAAGGAATTGATTTGGAAAGTGACTGGTGGATGGGGATGGGGAATTGGGGGTGTAACGTGGGCATGAAGCCTCCTCTCCCAGCACATGGCTCTCTGAACCTACCCTTTGCTCCAGAAGCTGGGGGTTGACTGTGGTCCAAAGCAATCAACAGAGAAGCCCAGGTTAGGTGATGACATCAGGTGAGAAGATTATGAGAGGAAAGCATCTCCAGATCTTCCGGTGCCAGCAGGGCAAAGTTGTATCAACTGTGTTCCCATCACCTCCCGTCAGAAACTGCAATGTGAATATTAAGTACTTACAAAGCATCAAAGAAAGGTAGGAAATTGTTTGCCAAATCAATTTTCTTTATTAAATGTGTGTGTTTATGTTGGGTTATTGAAAAAGAATATTAAACTCTGGCAGAAAAAAAAAAATTCAGCACATAGAAAATAGGCACAACAAATTTCAATGACTTTCGTCCCCCCACTGAATTTACAGAGTAATTTATGATCACTGTAGAAAATTTATAAACTGGAGAAAAGTATGGAGAAAAATAAAGAACCACCCTATTTTGCCACCCAGAGATAACTTTGTTTTTGGTATATAACCTTTCCACTTTTGCATTATCCTAAATATTAAGTAAAAGTCCTTATGTAACGATCACTTACTTTGTGCTAGCATTCTACTAAGTACTTGAGGGACCATTAGTTCATTCTTACTGAACCTTGTGAGTTAAGTATGGTTATCTTCTCCATTTAATACCAAGGAAACTGACACTTAAGAGACATCAAGTTCACACAAAACGCTAAGTTTTGAACAGTCATCTTAAAATCAACTCTCAAACAGTACTACTCCATGGACCAGCGCTTGTATGTGAACAGTATGTCACTGGCCCATGCTGAGATAAGCCCAGACACTGAACACAGCCATATTTATAGAAATTGTTATTTTGTGACATCTAAGTGATCCGTCACTCCTCTTTCTGAAGAGAGCTTGGGGGTGCCTAACATAAATTATGAGTGCCATGTGGGGTGAACTGAGCACTGTACTAGCCATGCAGAAGGACACAGACTGGCCGGCGATCAACAAGACAAAAACAAATGAAAGCCCCGGTCCTGCACCACTCATCATTTGAGAAGCACTGCTCTAACTCATGTTTTTAAATGTAGGTATTGTCAATATTTAACTATTGACAATACTGAGGCCAATGGATCAGGGGACAAGTGCTACTGAAAACATAGCTTGTTGCTCACAGGTCCCAGCAGGGACAACCATGCCATTGCCATATGCAGTCACATGAGAAACATCAGGGTTGTTAGGAGGTAGAGAGAATGAAAAGAAAACGCGGGAAATAACCCTCATCATGGTTTCCATGGAAAGGAACTGGTGAGACAGGGTCAGCAGCCTTAGCATTGGCTGATTTGCAGAATTTTAGTGAACTCTGGAAGGTAGGGGCTGACCCTAGTTGTCTGGGACCTGGCTTTAGGGTAGGCAGGGCAGGGGGACAGTGGCCCAGAGTGTGAAAGCCCATAAAGGAAGTGGTTGGGGTGTGGGTTCTGGGTTGGCTGGTTTGTATATGGAAGGCTCACTCCCAGCAAATTCGTTACTGTCTCTAGGAATTGAGTAGATTTGAGAGGGGCACTTTCCAGGGTCAGAGAAGCACCAAATGTCAAAGCATTAGAATAAAAAGAGCTGCTTAATCAAACTACACTGCCTCCCTAAAATGATAACAATCAAATAAATGTAGCAAAGGAGGGCCCTAAGAAATAAAATACCCAACAGTCTGCTACTCAGTTAGAGAAACAGAGCTGCTGCCCACAAACTCAAGTCATTTCTACTCAGTGACTTGGCAAGTCATTGCTCCACGTCGTCATCTTAAAGGTGGGGCTGATGAGGACTTGTGTGCAGAGCTGGAGGCAGACAGGAGAGAAACACCTGCCATCGTCTTTCTGATTCCCATTGTGGCAGAACCTGCCGTTGTCCCCACGTCTGCCCTTCCCTTCCCTTCTTCCATAATAGATTTCCTAGCTGAGCACACACAAGACCAGAATAAAGATTTGTTTCATGCTTCCCTTGCAGGTGGGTGTGGGCACATGACTGTGTTCTGGACAAAAGGGAGAAAGCAGAAGCTTACAGTGTGTAAGAGGTTTCAAGAACTTGCTTTTCTTTATGTCTTCCTCCATTCTACTGCTTGGAACCTGGATGTAATGGGCCATGAGGAAAAGGCCTCACTGTAGGGATGGATGGTGGAGAGGAAAGTTGGAGGCCCTGAATCCCTAAGGACTGGGGACCACCATGGCCAAACCTGCCCTAGCTGCCTGCTGAGGACGTGCATATGAGAGAGAAATAAGCTTCTGTTTTGAAGAAACCACTGGCATTTGGGGTTTATGGTTGCTTCTAGCTAAACCTAATTCAAACTAAAGCACTCATGCAGCCAAAAGTCCTGATCTCTTGATCCTCCCACAGTTGTTTCAGTTTGTTCTGTCCAGTGTGACTGGGAGAACTGGGAAGAGAGGATGTCCACCACAAAGACTCCATTCTGAGTCATGAGAGAGGTAGAAGAGTCCCAAAGGGACATTTGACAAGAAAGCGGGTACTCTGCTTTGCCCCCCATTTTGTGCTCGCAGCAGGGTGACATTCTAGTGGATTTAGCCATGACGCTGGACACTATCTCATCTGCAGATGACTTTAGAAATGGGATTTCACCAAGCACACTCCCCAGGTTGATTGTGACTGGGGCAACTTCCTGTTATCACTGGTCACCAGTGTGGTGCTGGAGATGACTCATGCTGACTGTTCAACAAAGTTCTTTTTAAAAATTAAAGCATATAAGGATAGTGGGATAGTTCAGCAAGTTGAGTGCTTGCCTTGCAACTGTGAGGTCTGGGGTTCGATTCCCGGGCCCAACCCATACAAACCCATATGCTAAACTTTGGTACAACTGGTAGCCACCGAGATGGCTCAGCAGTAAAGGTTCTCACCCCCCATGCGGGAGGCCCCTGGTTCACTTCCCGGCCCACACATCCCCCCATCCACCTGTGTGGAATGAAACTATGTCACAACTAATGATGTACAACTACTGAGACTACTCTGGGATCTTTCCTCCTCTCTCTCTCTCTCTCTCTCTCTCTCTCAAATATTAAATCAACGTTTAGTTACGTGATGGTAGTGGCTAGAAAATGGCTATGGCTGATGTAAATTCAGTTTCTACCATGTTACATAATGTGGGAGCAGAAGAGGACAGAGAGGAATAAAGGTTCCCTACTTCTTGGGAGTTTATAATCTCATTGAAATGTCATGACAGACAAAATAGAATAGTGTGTGTGCAGGGGAACTAGCACTGAACTAGGAGGCAGGAGAGCTAGAATCTGCTCTCAGCTCTGAAACTAGCAGTGGGCCTGTGGGCAAGTCTCTTGGTGGCTGAGTCCCAGAGTTTTCCATCTGTAAAGTCACACAGGAACTTGAGCTCCAACAAAGGCACCGCGCTTGTGATTGACCACTGCATCCTAGTCCTTTAGCATAATTTCAGATACACAATAGGTGATGCAACAACAGTTGTGAAGTGAGTGAATGGGCAGGAATGCACCATCTCTAAACTGCCTTCCAGCTCTGAGAATGTGGAGGTCTGTGACCCAGACAGAGACTAAGAGCAGTGATTCAAGACTGAGAGTCAGGGATGATTGACATGAGCCAGCTTCCTGGGACACCTTCTGAAAAGAAAAGGGTCAAGCTGGATGCTGGACAAAGCTGGGCGAGCTGATTCAGAGAAATCTGACTAAGTTATAGTGATAATTCCGCTGAAGCACTGGAGGAGGCGGGCAGGGACTCTTAGAAGGGCATTCCTTTTTCTTTCTCTCTGCCATCTGGTATCTGACTCTGTGCTTTTGGTTGAGAAACACCTTTGTCCCAACTGAAGAGTCTGAAAAAATTCCAGCAAAAAACTGAATCACCCCCCGATCTCCACTCTCACCTCCACCTACAGCTTATATCCAAGTCCCTCCCAAGATCTCTTACTGATAATCCCAGAAACATTTATAGCAATTGCTTGAGTATATTTCTTTTCTTTCTTTGGCTAATATACAATTTTGTTATTTATAAAAGCTATAAATGGAATGCAAATGTGCCCATTTACTTTTTCTTGTTACTGCTAGGATTTTGGTTCTAAATGGGAGAACACTGCATTTTCTAGAACATTCAGATTTAGAGTAAATTTCAAAAGAGAATGCAGGCTCTCTCACTTACTAGAGGTGCAGAAACACAATAGCCTATTAGTCCATCCTGACTATGTTTTACCTCTCTACACCCCTACCACACACACCCCACAAAGAGCTGTTCACAGCTCCTCTTTCACAGATAACACAAAAGCAAAGCCATTACCACCTGGTAGGTAACATTCTAAACTGCTTTTTGAGCAAGTTCAAGTACTAGAGGAGGAGATAAGAAAATTATTATTTAGTTTTTTTGTGTATTTTTTCATTTTTTAAGTTGGATTGATTAAAGGGACTGTTCTCTTTCATGTGAAAAGATAAAAATTGAGATTTACGATTACAGTCTCACCAATGACGAAGGGTGTTAAGTGAGTAAAGATAAATTTGTTCCCGGAATTCTGACATGCCGGAACTAATGGAATACAGTCGGACTCAAAGATGGTACCTGTTTACAAATTCACTTGGAACTTTCCAAAGTGCTAGCAGGGTGCTTGGCCATCCCATGATCCCAGAAGTTGCTGAGGCTAGGAGAGGCCGACTAAATTAAAATTTCCTCTCTGACAACTGAGCCATCTTGGGCAATTTAGCCCCTTTTAAGCCTCAGTTTCTACAACTGTCAAATGCAGACAATGGTACCTATGTGAACGTATTGCCAGAAGGATTCTTTATTACCCGCAAGAAGGAATCCAGGTAAAAAAAAATTCTATGCATCTGGGGCTGAGAGGTGGGAGGTATGTGTGTGTGTGTGGGGGGGGGGGGTAGTTAGATACATATATAGTAGATACAGATTTGAGGTTTTCATGAATGTCAACTCTGAGTGGCCGTGGTCACTCAAGGTTGGAAGCCGGAAGGAAAAGTACACCCTTAGCCAGTGTCAAGATAAGGAAGGGCTGGTTCAACTGCTGAGCCCATATTCATGGAGTGACCCCATTAAGCCCCTTCAGGCCTCTGCAGAGCAGCTCCTCTCTCTCTCTCTCTCACTAATATGCATTTCCCACAGCCCTAATAGTTGCCTGAATAGCTAATATACTCTCTTAACTGAGTTAAAATGTTCATTAGTGGTAACAACTTTTAATTGGCTGCCACCCCCATATTAAGTCCTCTGTCTTAACCCAAACAGTCAATTAATTAGCATACAGAAATGATTGCTGTGGGACCTTCCTGTTTCCTGGGAACATCAAGGCAGGAAACGGGACTTGCTTAGGCACAGGGGTTGGAAGGAGAGGAAGAGTCATAGTGGCCAAGCCAAGTGTGTGCCTCGGCAGACGTGATACTGGCTGCCAATCTGATCAGTCTTTTCAGATCCCAAGAGCAAACTCAGTTTTCAGAGAGAGTGCATAGGTGGTGCATGTACACAGATTGCCATAAAAGGAGCTAGCCCACTTGGATCCAAACCTTAAGTGCCTATAGAAGGTATTTTGTGGTCAACTATCATAAGGGTTCCTGAACACACTCTGAGCAGAATCCCATCTCAAGGACTCTCAGTGCAAGAACAGCCTCTCCATTATAAAGCTGGCTCTAGTTCCCAGCAGATGTATCAAGGGACACTGCTCGGTGGGTCTGGTGACAAAGATTTCTCTATAAAGAGTGGAATTGTTCAGTAAGTCTCCACTTCCCCTGGTCACTCTTAGTGACTCTTCTCAAGTGGGTCCAGAGGAGGAAGACTCTGATCTTGAGATGACAGCATGAGTCACCTAATAGGAAATGGAAGTAGACTCTGATGGAACAGTGCTTTCAGCAATGAGGTTTACCTGACCTGGAATGAATTTAGGAGCACAGCCATCTCCCCATGATGTTCAGGATAGTCAGGGTGTAATTGGTAGAGAAGCCAAGAGCACAGGAGAGGCCAGCTCATTTCTTTCTGCTCTCCTATCTTAATCTTATTGATCAATTATAAGCTACTCAGGGGATCCTAGTTGTATTGCAGCTCACAATCCCCGACCACAATTATGCACATGCATGCCTGCCTTCCTTCAGAACCATGAGCCACTAGAGGGCAGGAAATGTGCCTGTCTCCTTAGAATAGTATCTCTGGTCCCTAGCACAGAGCCTGGCATAGAGTAGGTACACAATAAATATTACTGAGTGATGGAGTGAATGAATGAGTGACCAAAAGCCTGGGCAGTGTGACAGTTGTACGCTGTTCTTACTTCTCCCTATTGAGATACCCCAACCATTTATCTCAGAAAAACAAGGCAAAACAAATAATAAATACAACCCCAGAACTCCTAAACCACCTATTGAGCAAGACAGAGGGAAGGATCTAGGCACTCAGGACACTCAGAGAGGCAGGATGTTGGCAGGTGCAGTTAAGAAACCCTCTTTGGATGTCTGTTGCCACCTCTAAGGGGCAGGGAGTGTGACATGCAACATTGTGCTCAACACCAGAAAGTCTCACCCCAAGAAAAGCATGGTATTCTAGAGAAGCTCACGAGAGGTGCATGAACTTTTCAAGGGGCTGGGGGATCAAATGAAGTGCTATCAAGGGAAATGGCACACCCTTCCTCCGGGGAAGAGACATCTACTGCCCACACTCAGAGCTTTTGGGCTTCTCTGTGATGCTTCCTTTTCCTGCTCCCCAGGCAAGGTCATGGGGACTCCCACTGGCTGTCCAGGAGCTCCGTAACGTGGAAACCTCCTTCCTGCCCCCGCTTTCTACACACCAAGAGGCAGGACTCAGGGCACAGGCAGAGAAATCAAAAAGGCACTCTTACCTTCCCAGGGTCCCTCTTAAGAGATTTAACCAGCATCTCTGCCAAAGTTGGCCTGTCTTGAATATTTCTTCTCCCCTCCCCTTCCCTCCTAATTCATCAGCCCCTCCCCAGGACCCTCTGAGGCCTGGCTATGTATGAGTGGCCCTGGGGGGGACAGCCAAGCTGCCCCTTCCCTCATTTGAAAGTGTTTTCCCCAAACCTCAAACCCCAGGGACCCTTTCATAAACCAGATGATCATCTCTAGGGAGCTACATTTTCTAATTTCAGGACTGGTACAGTGACATGAAAAAAAATTTAGATTATTATCTAATTCCAGTAAAACTTAATGGTGCCCTTCCCAACCCAGTCTAGGGTTGGTGCAAAATGTAATTTGAGTTAAGTTGTCTAAGGTTGGGAAAGCATAAAGAAATTGGCATGGGAGGTGGGGGCCCTGTGGGAGCCATGTTTCCTAGCAGGCCTTTAGATCAAGACAGGACGGGTGGAAAGAAGGGAGTACTGATTTTGTGAGGAAAGAGCAAGAGCTGAGGAGATGAAGCCCAGCCTTGGGTACTTGGAAGGCCAAGCCAGGGCAGGCACTGTGCCACTGTGGGTAGAGCAGCCACGACAGGATGTGCCAAGGACTCCAGCCACGACTGGGTGACCTCAGGCATCTCAGGGAGACTCTCTGAACCAAGTCTAGAGGGGATGGTTTCTCATGGCTCAGCAACTTGCCCACAATTTGCAATCAGCATCCATGCCAAAGTTGACCTGTCTTGGATACTTCTTCTCCCCCCACCCCTTCCCCCACCTCCCCTCCTAATTCGACAGCTGAAATATCTGTCTGGCTGAAATCACCTCCTCGACACACCCTAGGAACTGTCCCCAGGTGTCGGTCTTTGTGTTCCAAAAACTTAGCAAGAAAGCGACGGTACTGGACAAAGCTAGAGAGGGAAGGCGTTTGCCAGCCGGCGGGGTACAGGCTGGTGCGTGCTCTTCCTGAGCTCAGCTCGGTACCAGGACACGCGGTGCCTGGAGCTCAGCCTCCCCAGGCGGGGAGTGGCAGGTTCCGGCCACATGCCAGCACCCTCGGGAGCTGGAAGAAGGCAGGCAGGAGCAGCACAGGCGGGCGGCTGGACACTGGAGTTGCGTGGGGTGGGAGGACGCGAGCAGAGTCGCGGAGCAAAGCTGTCAAACTGCGTGTGGAGCCCCACGCGGGGCGGAGAAAGGGAGGGGAGGAAAGGAGAGGGGAGGGGAGAGGAGGGGTGGGCGGGAGCCGAGAGGGAGCGAGCGGGCTCGTCGCGCCTGAGCAACCCCTGTCTGCCGCTGTCGCCGCCGCGGCTGCCACTGGCCCGGACGCGCCCGGAGCGCAGGGTGTCTGCCCCGCGGCGCGCGGCGCCCTCCAGCCCCGCTCCTCACGCCGGTCCGTGCGGGTCTCGCAGGGCACAAGCCACCATGCAGCTGCAGTTCCGGAGCTGGATGCTGGCCGGGCTCACGCTGCTCGTGGTCTTCCTCATCTTCGCGGACATCTCAGAGATCGAAGAAGACATCGGGTAAATAGCTGCGCCCGGGCGGGATCGCTGCCTCCTCGGCACTCTCCGCCCCGCAACCTCGCTTTGTGTGCGCCGCGCCCCCCTCTCGCTGCGCTGGAGCGGTGGGGGGCGGTGCCGGGGGCCCGGGACGGTTTGGTGAGCGGCAGGTGGGGGCGCGGCTGCCGCGGGATGTCTCCGGGCGGAGAGAACACGGGCAGCCTCGCCCACCCCGCCTCTGTTCCTCCGGGGTGTCCGCACGCGACGCCGCTGGGATCGGGGGAGCGCGCCGGGGAGCGTCTGGTGCGGGCGGCGGAGCCCAGAGTGGAGGAGGCAGGAGTTTCTTTGTCTTCTGCTCGGCCGCTTTATCGCCTTGGCAAAGTGGGCAGGGGACGCGAGGGGCTCTCCGCGCTGGGGGAGGGGATTCCAGGGCCTGAGCGGAAGGCGGGGGCTCGGCATGGGCTCCCGGGAAGGGGTGTGTCCACAGTCCACACAGACACGCACACGCGTCTCCCGCCGGCCCGGCAGCCCGGCAGGGGGGCGCGCGCTGGAACCGCCAGAGGTGGAGCGCGCAGGGCTGGGCTGAGACCCCCGCCCTTGCCGGGCTTTGAAAGCTCAGCCCACGCGGCGGCGCCCCTGTGTCCCCGGGTCCCCCGTGAGCTCTCAGCGCAGAGATAGAGACCTTTTCCGAAAAGTCTGTGCCGCCACTGGGTGGTCTTGGGGCGGGGGGGGGGGGTGCGCGGGCGGGCACAGGGTCTGCCCTTGCTTTTCTCCGGATCTCTCCAGAGGTGGAGAGGGACCGCGAGCCCCTGCCCGGGCGCGGGACTTTCGGGAACGCGCACTTGTAGTGCGGGACGCCCCCGTGCCGGGTCCCGGGAGCTGATACTCGCTGCCGCGCCCCGCCCCGCCCCGCCCGGCAGCCTCACGCCAGCGGGGCGCGCCCCTTTCTGCTCTGGTGCCACAAAGAGCTCCCAACCCGCGGCGGGCAGGTGGGGAGGCAGCGAGGGTTCTGAGGCCACGGAGAGCTCCCCGGCCTCAGGCAGGGAAAAGGCGAGGTCTCGGAGTGGGCAGCAGGTTTCTTCCTCGTGGGGGCGAGTGCCAAGCGAGGCGCTCTACCCAAGTCCCGAGCCGCGTGCTCCCATCCTTTGTCCCATTTGCTGTTTCATTCAAACAGCGCGATTCCAGGGCCCTTAACGTCGACAGTTCTCTTGAAAGGGAAATCCCAGTTCTGGACCCAGGACGCCAGGCCCTAAAGACCCAAGCCTGCTCCTTCCTTTTCTCCCCGCCCCTTCTCCTCTGCACACCCTACACTTCTTCTGTGAACTCATCGCACTTCCAGAACCCATCTCTCTGCCTCTTCTCATCACGCGTGGTTTCCCCAAGCTCTCCGAAAACTTTCACAAATACTCTTCAGTTAATACACACTGTGCCATCAGTTCCCACGCAGATGTAGAGGAATATGCTACTTTCTGGAGCTGTTCAACTGAGAAACGTGGGTAGGAAAGGAAAGGGGGCTAGCCAAGGCTTGGGTGATAAAGGTAGCAGTGGGGAAGGCGTTCCTCTAGGCTTCCCCCATCTTCTCCCAAATATGGGCTCTGCCTGGCCCAAACCACCTGCTGACCTTGACATATGAGATGGAAGGACCAGCAGCTGCTCATTGTTCTACAAAACCATACGAAGCACTGTGCTCATCCAGGCATCCCTGTTCATCCAGTCACTGAACTTTTACAGAATACCTACAGCATGCCAGGGACTTTTAATTTTAAAAACGCAGCCAGAGAATCACCTTGTACATAATGCTGCACTGTAAAGCCTCCACACTCCACATCACATTTCCACAGGGTATCCAGGCATAAGCTCTAAATCCTGAGCTAAGATGGGCACTGACATATATATTTAAAACCTAGGGCTCTTGTGCTATGGGTGTGCCCCCTGGGGCCTGTGTCATTGAGGGTCCCTGCCTGGGCTGACCCTGGAAAAAACCGTCAAGCAGGTTAAATGTGTTGTTCCATGGCACTGTCCTTCCTTCTAATGCCCCCCCCCCCCGGCCTCGGGCTGATCCCGGGCTTGACCAGTTCCAACCGGAGATACCTGCCTTCCCTAGTACTTACTCCCAAGTCTGCCCCACACATGTTGAACTCACAAGAGTGGAGGCATATCTGGGATTTGCCTGGGGGAAGGAGAATATGGGGCAGAGGAGAGGGACCCCAACAGCCCGATATACACTTATAAGCCAGATTTCAAGGTCAATCACTTATTTCATCCTTGGTACCACTCCAGCTTAGAGCAGCCAGTGAGGTCTCCAGCAGCAAGCGCCCTGGCATAGTGACCAGCACAGGGTCCCTGCGCTGTCTTCCTCACCATATGCCTTTCCAGGAGACCTCGAACCATACTCAAGACCAATGTGCCAGTGTACCAGCTCTGCCCACCCTTCCCCAACTTGATCTCAATCTGTGCTAGAGAGGACTCCAAATTACCTGCCTGCGTCAGTCCCTAGGAGATGACAATGGTTCTGTAAAAGGATGGCTGTTTTCAGAAGGCAATGAAAAGGAGAACCCTGTGATCTATCAGAAAGGAAGAAGAAACTTATTTATTTATTTATTTATTTTTTTGAGTAAAATTTGCAAAGATTAAGGAATGAGAAGTGAAAGGGGAAAGAGAATCATACTTGCATTGTCTGGAGGAAGAAAACAGAGGTACTTCCTTAGGCCCTCGGTTCCCTTTCTTAGAAATGAGGCTTCTGATGTGCTGGTCTCAGAGGTCCTGTGTGGCCCTAGGAATCATATAAGGCAGGGGTGTCCAACCTTTTGGTTTCCCTGGGTCACACTGGAAGAATTGTCTTGGGCCACACATAAAATACACTAACACTTGCGATAGCTAATGAGCTAGAAAGAAAGGAAAGAAAGGGAAGGGAAGGGAAGGGAAGGAAGAAAGATTACACACACACACACACACACACACACAAACTCGTAATGTTGTAAGAAAGTTTATGAATTTGTGTTGGGCCCCATTCAAAGACATCCTGGGTTAACGGTGGTTGGGCAAGGTAGGTATAAGGTATCATGAGAGTCAAGACTTTCTTCCAGGGGATTTTTATGAGAGACACATCTCTTTTCCTAAATGGTGACCTAGACAGTCACATGCCTAACTCAGTTGCTCCTGGAAATGCCTCCCTGGGGCTACATGATAAAAAAGAAATGTAGACAAAATGAGCTCTCTACAAAGCACCCAAACAAAGAGAGAGTTGAAATCCTAAATCAGAGGTTAGGTGGGACTTTGGAAAACCAACCCCCGATTAACTCATGGAGCTCCCCAAGATTCAGAGTTAATTGGACCAAGTTATAGCTAAAATATTTTTGTGATTATCCCTTTAGTTTTGAGATTAACCTCCAAGAGGGGTGTATGGGTATGGCTGTCTTGCCCACTAGGGTGTCCCCAGAACCTGGCATTCAGAAGGCATGCAAGGATGAATATCTTTCCCAGGTCTAGCCCAGTGATAGATGCTTACCATCCCTGGTCATGGCTGAGACTCAGAGAGTATTAGGACAGGAGTGGGGTACGGGGCTCCCTCTAAGAAAGCTCCTCCTCTCTTTTTACAATTACGGTAAATTTGATCTTGAGAAACATCACTTATCAAGATCACACCTAGCTGGCTAAGGATAGGACAGGCCTGAACAGATCTCCTCATTGTAACCCAATGCCTTAGCCACCAGATGAGATCCTCTAGTCTTAGAAGAGTTACAGAACTCTGGTTAACGAAGTAGCCACTATGAGTAATAAATAATGGTGAAGATGGAGATGATGATGTTGATTGATGATGGCTGTTATCATTTATTGATGTATTGAGCACTTGCTATGAGTCAAGAGCTATTCCAAGTACTTATAGATATTAGCACACATTATCCTTGTGATTCCCCCCCCCCCCCATTGGTCACCTACCAGTTGACACTGAGAGGTACTATTTGTTGAGCTCAGTATGCCAGGCACTGTGTCGGCTGCTTTACAGCACTAGTTCTTTCAATCCTGACCATCCTCTAAGCTAGGGACTTTGGCTATGATCCGTTTAACAGTGAGGAAACTGAGCCTTAGAGAAGCTATGTAACTTGCTAGTGATGAAGCAAGTGTCCTTAGTTCTACCAGAAGTCAAAGCCCACGCTCTTGACTGCCCTGTTCCCTGAGTTCTTTATCCTCTGTGGTAACATTACAAAATAGATCTGAAAACTAGCCTTCCTAACTCATTCCCCAGGGTTCTTTCAAAGGCTCACAGTTTTCTAAGCGCCTGGTCTGGCCTTAGTAGTTTTCTCCACGGTAGTTTAGAAAGAAGAGGGAAGGTGGCTGAAGAGGACTGCAGAACAACTCAGGCTCACCTCCCTGAAATGTCCTTCTGGTCCACTTGAATTCAGTGTGACACTAGAGGACAAACTGGCACTATCCTCTGGATTTCCAGACAAGCTCACCTGCCATGAATGAGCATCCCAGACCCACAGGAGGGTCCTTGGGCTGCTTGGGGATGGAAAACTTCCATTCCATTCCATTGCAAACCTGACACTGATGTCAACTAAAGACACCTCCCCCACTTCTGCATGCCATCTGATTGGGCATCTGGGGGTCTGGACCTGGGTGATAGTAAAGATTTTAACCCTGACTTGTTAGAATGGACATCCAACTGGTCAGAATGAATGCTGTCTAGCACACCATGGCCAGGGGTCCAGGTGCACCCCAGCCAAATAGCAGGCCCCATCTGGGTAAGTAACAGACAAGGAGGGGCTCGTTGTGATCACCAGCCATGACTAGGGTCCTGAGGAGGCAGCAACTACTGCCATCAGCTGAGAACAAACTGAGGCACACCATTTAGTGGATGATTCCAGGTATATATGAAAGAAAATGACCTTTTCTTTGAGCAATTACAGTCAGGCACTCTCTAAGGAGCATACAGCTTTGTTTGAGACAATGCAACTTTTTTTTTAAGCCTATTTTTTCTCTTTAGTCCTAGGTACTTCATTCAAGTATAAACATGATTGGAGAGTAAAATAGGAAAGAAAATGGCTCTGGTTTTTAACTCACTTGTTCCAAGTCCTTGTTGCCAACTGTTCCTAGCATCAAATTTAAATTGTAAATAGATATTCATCTTAGAAACTCACCACTCAGGGTCTCTCTCCTGTTGTAAAGAAGGGTTGCTAGGTTTTAACATTGTTTAGATTTTATAAATTCGGGATGCTGTAAATTGTAAATTATAACCACTTCTCCGAGAGAGTGGAATTCTATACAGGCTCCCACTGCTTTTAGCATAGTGTACAAGGTAATATATAACCTGGTCCCACCCTCCTCCTCAGTCTCCCTGGGCTCCAGCTATGCTGTACTGCTCCTAGTTCCTGGAATGCACTGTCACTTCATACCTTGGTATCTTTGTACGTGTCTTCTTCCTTTCTGGAACAGTCTCCTTGCACATACCATGTTTCCTGACTCTCACCTCACTCTGTCTTTCACTCCTCCTTCAAGGCCTGGTATCACCTTCTTTGCAAAGCATTCCCAGACACTCCTGAGACGGTCTGGGGTAGCTGCACCTCCTGTGCATGCCCTTGGCATGCCCTCGTGCCAGTATGCTACGGAAATGGACTCAATAATTCTGTTTTATGTTTTCCCTTATCCCTGGCCCTTGGTGATAGGTACATAGTTTAGTAAACGAAGCTCATAAAATATTCTTTGCATGAACTGAGGCCTAGCACATGAGAAAACTAAGCATTTAGTCTTTCTGCCCCCAAAGGTCAATACTGTTCTAATAACAATGACATGCCCTCTACTTGCTCAGAAAGCCCAACGCTTTTCCCAACACGGTGGGCACAGCCCAGTTTAGGGCATTGCCCATCATCTTAGAATGTTGGGGAACAGAAATCAATGGTCTTTTCTTGTCTGCAGAAGAGGAGGATCTAGGGATATGCAGATAAAAAGCAGATGTAGAACCTCACCTCCAAGCCTCTGCCCAGTTCTTTATTCTCCAAGCGCTCTTTCTAGCCCGGCCATTGCCCCCAGCCGCCCTCCTTTAGGCAAAAGGAACGTTAGAGACCAAGTGCCAGCTCTGTCCAACTTTAACACCCTAATGGGCTCCAACTGACATTAAGAGTAGACTGGACTGGGGGGCACCTGTTACCTTATAAGGACTGGTCCTCCCAAAGGATGCTGGAAGTTGTGTGCTTGAAACATGGAAGGAGGAACAAATGTGAGGTCAGCTCCAAGATTTTCTTTAAGCATGTTTAAGCTGTGTTTTGATTTTTGTCACCCATGGGAGATTGGGATGGACCTGTCAAGCCTTGTGACAGCTGTATGGGCCCTAGATAGGCTGAGGAGCCTCGTGTCACTTAACTGTCTCATCAAAAGTGAATGAGAGGGACAGATGGAAAGATCAGTGAAAATGAGGGAAGGGGGACAGGAACCTGACCTCCATGAGGGGGGCAGAAAGGGGGTGTGCATCAGGCAACATCTCCTGCCAGGAGATGGAGACAGGCCCATCTCCCCCAAGAGAGCCTCAGGGTGAGGTGCTTAGGTGTCATGTACTCCCAGGGAAACTAGCCTGTGTCTGAGTGACTGCCTGTCCAGGGCTCGTCCTTTAAGTGTTGAGATTAGTCACTCTCCTGGGTGGCAGCTGGATTGGTTTTAAATTCTCCCCAGTCGCCTGCAATTCGTCACTCGGCTAGGAAGCTGCCTGGTGTCCTGATGGGACCTGTTTGTCCCAGTGTTTTCTCAGCTTCAGCTGTCACAAACTTCATAGTGGCGAAGAGAACTGCTCCAACTGAGGAGAGAGCAGTGGCCCTGACAAGACTTGTGTCTGTATTTGCAGGTCAGCAGGAGGCAGCTCCTCCTGTGGTCCACACTGGGAATCCGACTCGGTGCTCTTAGAAACCTGGCCTCCTACCTCGCTGTGTGGGTGTATGTTTGAGTTCCAAAACTGCTCTGTGAGAATGAAGCTCCAGGCTCTGTCAGAGTTTCCCAAACACGCTTTTGTTATTACTGGAGGAACAGGGACACACAGTAAGCTCTGCTTCCTGGTCCCCTTTTAAGGCTCAGGGCTACAACTTCTCCTCTAGCCTCTTAGTCAATGGCTGGAGGTTGAAATGACCCTTAGGTCAATGGTTGCCAAATGCTGATCTGCAGATGAGGGCTGGGGGATCCAAAAGGAAATAGAAAAGAAAAAGCAAACTGCAGCCAATGACAATTATGTTCATTTCAAGTTGCCAACTGCCATTTCCTGAGAACTCTTTTCTATTCGGAGATGACTATTTTTTGTTCTTTTGGGGATTGATGTTTCCTGAAAGAGGATGGTGGTAGATTGTACTTGTGACGGTCTTCCTTAGCTGAAGGGGTTGGTTACCCTATGACTCTCCAACCCCAATTTTTGGAAATGTTGCTGATCCCTGAAATCTAATAGTCTGGGTTGGAATTTCCCTTAAAGAGTAAATGGGGGGGGGGGGAG